>BPLR01001072.1:0-43878 GCA_021605095.1 Caerostris extrusa
GTTACGTATTGCTCCTAATTAAGATTAAGATTAATACTCAAGATATTCTACTTTTTGGAACAAATAATTTCTTTGGCACATACATCTTGCTCTCATTAAAAATCTAAAATAGACTTTCTCTTTTCCAGGAAATCGTACTGGACGTTTGGTTTATTTCACTACGATATATCTTGTTTCTTTCACATCATGCTACTCAGACCGGCACCAACAGTTTAACGTGGATTACGAACCCCTAAGAAACATCCATGCTGCCGACAGGCTTCGAATCCTAAGCCTGTGATACCAAAGATCAGAGCTCAAGCTTCACTGTGCCATCAGGTCGCGATAGAATACTTTCTTTAGGAACATGAAATCGTACACCTAGGCCTCCTGGTGGTTAGCAGTGGTGAGCTGTTTGCACGCCAATAAGCCAAATCTCAAACCATAGAAAATAATTAACTCTACATTAACTATGGTCAGCAATGTTTTTCTTTACGCCGAAGATGATGTCTATAAATCAAAAAGTTGGATAGTCTTCCGATTGGAGCTTCGATGGAAAAGAAAGGAGTTCTCAAATATCCAGGTGCGTAAAATCCTTCTAATTCATTAACGATTTATTGGATATATTTTATTTGAATTTTCCAACAATAAAAAAGGTGACGAGTAAACGAAGTTTTAAATGTTAAAGAATATATATATAAATTATTACTTTTATTATAAATAAATTATTTTTATCCTGTGGTCTTCTCGATGGATGTACTTTCAAGCTTTGTGTTTAAGAGATGCACGAATATCTTCACTGGATCTAAGTAGAAAATAAGTCTTTCTCATGGCCTCTTGTCATGTTTGCAGCTAAATTCCATTTTTGTAAATTGCTCACCCTCTTTATCTCTACTGACTTTGACTACGAGCTTATATATATAGGGAGACTTTTTATATGAACGCGTCATTTTCGGCACACTTTTGATTGCTGGGAGTGTAAATGACTCTTTCTTAAAAGTGCTTTGTCACGTATGTAGGTAAACTCATTGATGGAATTTAATGGCAATATTCTTAACCTGATCCATGCTTCTCCTTTGCATGCTTTTCATTATGCAGCACAAGTAAAGTAAGCGCTTCATAATAAAAGATTCTGAAATATGTAAATTATTTTATTAAAACACAAGGAAAGAATTAATAAAACTTTCTAAAATATTCTCAAATAAAAGTAGCGGAATTCCCCAATGCTAATTAACTGGGGTAAATGCATTATTCAATCTATCTCACTCCTTAATATAACGTGTAAAAATGTATATATAGTTGCAAAATGGAAAATACTTTAGGTTGGCGTGGATAGCCTTTCGCTGGAAATACTCAGATGGTTTCCTGATAAACATTTTCTTATAAATGTAAAATAAGTTTTCTCTAGTGTTTATAAGCTAAATAAAAAGCTCACAAATTCTCTCTACTCCTAAAATCTTACCATCACTATTTTTTATAAGATTAAATTAGTAAGGGCCACACCAGCCTCAAAGAATTGCAAAGTGGAAATCTATTGCAACGCCGACATTCATTACTCTCTCAATATACAAACTTCCTCTTCACTTTATTTATAAATCTTGCTCATAACTTTTCTCCTAATATCCCAAACATTGATAATGAGCTTCTCAAAAGAATTCCCACCTATGATATCACTAATCCAAAGAACGCGAAACGGCCACGCACCTCTCTCCTAATTGATTCTACTTGAATTGTTTATTTTCTCCGCGCCACCGTTCCGACTAGCGCTGACCTCGATTTGCTTTTTCACTTTCTTTTCCCAGTTCGCTCTTGCAGTCTCTTGGACCGCGCTTCAGGTTGTTTATTTTTCGTTTATTCTGATAACTTCTCAACTCTATCTAGCGATTCTTTCTCACCCAGCCAACGATTTAATCATTTCTGTTTGATTTCTTTTTCCAAAGTCTCTACCCAGTGTATGTAAGTTCCTTATTGTGCTCTTTCAGTTACTCGATCATTTTATTATAATTCTTTCCCATGTATTTTAACTACTTTCTCATCTCTTATTATTAAAACAATATTAATAATAAATAAAAAATAAAACCCTCACTCTATTAAACTTTCTTTTAGTATTTGGGCAAGATTCCTTTAGTCTTTTTATCGCTTTCTTTCTCCGCAATGCTTTTTCCGCGTACCGAAGGCTTTAGGTTCGAATCCTCGCGGTGGCATGGATGTTTGTTGGGGATTCGGAATCCACGTTAAACTGTAGGTCCCGGTCTATTTAGCCTAAAGTGTACACAAGATTACCGTAGAGCGACAAAACCAAACCTTCCAATGGACAATCCAAGATAGAAGCTAACGGCTGCTGCATGCAGCCACGGAGCTTCACCAAAACTCAAATCATCAAAGAATTGCAGTTAGATTTTACTAATTGAGGGAGCTCTCCTTTTGAAACCAAAGAAATGCAGCCCAGCATAAATATTGTACAATTTTCCGACACCAGGCCGACACCGTTAGGAATTCACTTTATGCTATGTTAACAGATGGGCTGAAAGGTTCATAGGCTGACATATAGATGGCGCTACCAGTTTTAAATCCATATGATTTTAGTTAGTCCTAACCTCCAAAGGACACGTGTATAAATTTGACAGCTGTTGCACTATTAGTGAGTGAGTTATAGCATTTTTAGTGAAGCAACTTTTGTTAGTTTGAAAAAATGGATAAAAATTCACTCTGTGTGTTAATTAAGCATTGCTTTTGGCGAAAAAAATACTATTGTAGCCAAGGCTTGGCTTGATAAACATTATTCGGACTTTGCACCAGAAAATCAACCGTAGAGAAGTGGTTTGCTAAATTTAAACGAGGCGAAAATGAGCACCGAGGACGATGCACGCAGTGGACGCCCCAAAGTGGTTGTTACCGACGAAAACATAAAAAAGTTCACCAAATAATTTCGATAAACCGTAAAGTGAAGTTGATTAAGATAGCTGAGACCCTAAAGATATTAAAGAAACGTGTTGGACATATCGTGAAATGAATATTTGATATGCGGAAGCTCTGTTCAAAGTGGGTGCCGCGCGAGCTCACAATCGACCCCAAAAACAACAACGAATTGATGATTCTAAGCAGTGTTTGAGCTGTTCAATCGTAATATACCCGAATTTTTGCGTCGATAGCGGGGACAATGGATGAAACATGGCTCCATCATTTCATCGGAGTCCAATCGACAGTCAGGCGGAGTGGACTGCACGTGATGAACACTAAAAATGCTATACCCCATATTAATAGTGCAAACAGCCGTCAAATTTATACTCGTGTCTTTTGGAGGTTAGGGCTAACTTAAAATTCATATGGATTTAAAACTAGTATCGCCATATATGTGTCAACCTATGAACTTTTAGCTCACCTGTTACTAAGATACATTAGAATTTATAATAGGAGATAATGTTTCATCATGTTGAAGAAAAAGATCATTATTTTACTGCTTGTTATAATAAATTATTGAGAGGGCAAAAATTATTGAATTTGAAGCAAGCCTATTTCATCCTACATTCAAGGATGAAAATAATTTATAAAATTAGTCAGCCAAATTAGTACACAAATAAATCGAAAACTACCGTTTTAACTGTTTTCCACCAATTGCGAAGTAACTTCTAAAGGACCAAATAAACACAAATGAAATTATAATATAATAGTAGGAAAAATGTTTAGAGAATACATATTAATAGTTCCATGTATTTATTGTCGTAGACAAAAATACAACATTGAAAAACAAATTTATTCGCACAATTATTTACATTTAAAAGCAGTAAATTGAAATTGAAGAAACTTTTTGTATTGCTTATATTCCTTTTGCTTATTCTTATATACATTTTGATAATTTTACAAATTTTCTATATGATTTCTGATTGATCACTTGTATAGTGATGTAGCACTTTATTAAGAAAACAAGATTGCTTTTATTCGTGTTTTTGAGTTAAACATCAAAAGTTTTTTTTTTTATGTTTTTAAATGTAAAAACCAGCTAAATATTGACAAATAAATTATTTTCAAAAATGGAAATTTCGTGTGTGTTTTTTCTGACAAAATAAATGGCGCCTAACTTTAATATGCTTTTTATTTTTCTTTTTTGTTAAGTTGGAGCTTTTGTACTTATCTTTGTAATTACTTGCTTTAGTTCTCTCATGTAGGTTGGACCTTGTTATTTGACATTTTTTAAACAAGATCATCTTGTCTAGTTCAGCGGTGCCATGTATGTTTGTAGTAGTTCGAATCTACTTTACACCGTAGGTCCGGTCTAATATGATTGAGCGTTGGGCCTGACACCCCTACCGTGAAAGAAAATATCTCAAGTTTCAGAATCATGCCAGTAGTGGGAATGGAATGGAGGTCCCATTGAATCCTCACCATGGGGCTGTTGCGCCATTGAAGAAGAAGAAGATCGGTTTTTTTCCCTCACGGTATGTTTCCATACAGCAAGACAAAGAGTCAAGAAAAACACTGTTTAAACTTGAAAGATGATTAATAAATACAGTAAATACTATAATAAATAAAGTCTATACTTTTTAATTATTTGTATATTGCAATTTGAAACATTTTCCATTGACTATTTTGTAATTTCTTTTATTTTTAACCTTACAAAATTAGAAATTATATTTTACACACAATGTCCTGTCAATTTTTCCTGTTTTTTTTCACAAGGCCTTTATTCCTTTTTTTTAGGTTTTCTTACTCTTTCATTTTTCATTCTATAAACAAACCGTACAATAACTGGTCCTTTCTTCCAATAATCCCGTATTATAAATTATAATGTATGTTAATAGCACATTACTATGAAGTAATTACTACTAAGTACTATGTGCCCAGAAAGTAAGACCAATTATTTTTTTCAAAAGCTCTTTATTTATTCTTCCAAATTTATTTCATAGCCTACAAAGTAATCCTCCGACACAATGCACTTATGCCAATCCTCAATACATGCTAAAAAGTCATCGGCATTGATGGCCTTCAAAGCACGCGGCGATTCACATTAAATCTCTTCAATCGACTCAAAACGGTGTCCCACACAGTTGTCTTTTGAGTTTAGGGAATAGCCAGAAGTCCCACAGTGTGAATACGATGGTTGTGGAACGATATGGGTTTCATTTTTTAAGAAAAAGCCCTGAAGAAGTAATGCAGTGTGAGCTGGCGCATTCAGTGTTTTCGGTACCAATCGAGATTTGACACGTTTGAGGCCCAAAATGATCCTTAATTACAGATCCTTTTGAAATTCCAACATTAGCAGTAAGGTCTCTAATTGTAAATCGATGGTTTGCAAGCACCAAATCTTTAATTTTTTGGACGTGAGCTTTGATGGTCGACCAGAGGGCTCTTTCGTCTTCAACGCGTTCTCTGCCTTCTTTAAGCTGTTTATGCCACTTCTAAACATTTCTTTCTAGTATAGGAATGCTCACCGAATGTCTTCCGAACATTCTATACGTTTCCGCAAACAAAAGTGAATGCAAGTTCTTTGCTCAATTAATTCAGACATCTCAAAATCGCCGGAATCATTTTTAGCGTCTAACAAGCCCAAGCGTAACTCAAACACTAATGAATATTTTGACGTCAATTTCACACAGATATCGAGGACAGTAAAGCCAAAGCAACCTAAAAGAAAATTCAAATTCCGTAAGTCACGGAATTTTAAATTGAAATGGGTTTTACTTTTTGGACATAGTAGTATGTCATCCTTTGATTAAAAATTTTTGCTTATAATTTTTTAGAAATAAGCGATTCTCAAATATCTAATAAAAATTGCAAAGATGTATCTCACACATCTAAGCTTGTGTTCCGCTTTGTTGTTAATTGCTATTCATGGCTGTACAACAATTAAAATAGCTGTATATTTGTAATATATATATATATATATATATATATATATGTGTGTGTGTGTGTGTATGTATGTATATGTATATAGGGCCGAATTTAGATGAAAAGAGGCCTTTAGGGCTATTCCACTTATGAGGCCCCTTCACCTCCCATTTTTAAGTTTGTAAATTACATGAGAGATATTAAAATACATCATTACTGTGATGTACCTATATCAACATGTTGAAAGAAACATGTTATGATTTGTATTAATCTTTATAAAAAATGTGACACAAAAAAAAAGTCGAGAACACTTATTTGGACATTACAGCACCCAATATAGTACTTTTTAACAATAACTAATCAAACATAACACACAACATTTACACAGAAACAAAATTCAAATAATAGTCATATGTGCAAAATTACCCTTATTTTCGATTTAGTGTTTTTGTGTTTACTGTGTTTAGAATAGTGTCATTTAATTTTTGCTAACAATATGAATGTAGGCCCCTCTTGATCTTGAGGCCCTAGCCTGAAGCCTAGTTAGTCTATAGGAAAATCCGGCCCTGTATATATATGTTTAATACATTTTGCTCTCATAATTCAACAATTATACAGATTGTTGTGTATATTATTTCAACTATTATAACAGGCATAATCACAACTGGGCTGCAGTGAACTCGTGTCTCGTTCGGCTACCAAAAGGCGTTCCAGGGGCGCCACGTGAAGGCGAGATAAATCCCAAAAAAAAAACTCCACTTCTACACCACTTAAGAAAGTTGCCTTTTTTACAGATTCCCAATCTGCTATTTTGACCTTTGCTTCACATACAGACAAATATGCATATAAGCATTCACATAAGCCACATAACAGTGATTCCTAGCAAGTAGAGGAAGTTAAGTTGCTTTTTAACTGTGTAATTTCTATTGGCTGGCAAATTGTTTACTTAGTTTCAAGAGTGATAGAAGATCGCACGTGTGTCTTCGTTACTCATCATCATAGATGAAAATCTGTATATTTTTTCGTTATCGGCATTTTAAATCCGAATAAACTGGACTTCTTCTGAGTACAGGATTCTAGATTAATCAAAAAATATTTTAATTTATATAAATAAGTTTATAGGCTTTCATTTAGGTTTCTGCGCTTCACAATTAATCTACTTTTTCATCATTTTGCCACCATATTTATTTCCCACATAATGTTACCAATACACTTTGTTCGAAGTGAGGATATCAGACATGCTCTTTCCCCTCCCAAGTTTTAAACAGTTTGTGTATAAAACTGCAAAAAAAATTTTATAATTCCATTCCAAATATATTAATAATTCCGTTTCGAATGATCTAAGCAACTATGTTTACGACATTTCGATTTTAAAATCGCAAAAGACCTCGCGCTGTTCTGAATATTATTCATTAACATTCCGATATCCTCCTTTCCGAATGACCATGCAGTTTCTCCACTGAGTCACAATTTCCCCTTCCAATCGTTACTGTTTGTTTCCATTGTTTATCTATTTTTTGTATTACCTTCTTGAAATTATAATAATAATATTAAAAAAATTATATATGCATATTTTTTTTATTAATTAATAAAAATTTCGAATAATTAATTTTTAAATAAATTAATAATATATTTATATTGCTTTTTTTTCTATCCAATCAATGTTCTTAAAGCTTAAGAAATTTCCTTCACTCACAAAGCAGGAGATGGAGGTTGCTAAGCAACCAAAGTACCCATTAATCTGGCAAATCGTCGTCGTCCAATACGCTTTCTAATCGCATGCGCAATAATGCAATGTATCCGATATGCATGCGTGGTAGTGCAATTTTTCCGATAAGGAGAAAAAAATAAAGGGATGAATAATATAAAAAATATGGTATGCAGAAACTTTCTTTTATCATTACATTTTAAAACGTTATTTTGATACATATTATTCAATAATATTATATTTGTATGGCAAAACCTCCTGAGAATCAATTCCATATTTAAATTAATAATGAAAGCGTATTCTACTTTTTTTTAAGAACATTTACATAACATTTAAACTATAACCCATAAAATCATAACTTGTTAACTCTGGGTACAATGAACATGTATTTACCATTACAGTTATACACATTATACGTACATCATTATCGTATCATAAGACCACATTATATTCGTATATGGAATTATATTATTAGCCCATGAATGGGTTTCATTGTATTTACCATTACAATAATATCATGCGATATCAAATAATACATAGAAAAGTTAAGATGTAGAATTTTTTATCAATATTACCAACATTTATTACATTTCTCATCATATAAGAAGTAAAATATACATATGCTAACTTTATTTAGAAAGTTTTAGAACTATCTACTACATCGCATAAAATATCACCAAATACACTTGTCACCAACTAGAATTTCCCTCGTTTTAAACGATGATGGTTTAAAATAATTCCATAACATATTGAATAAGTTCCAAAGTTTTATTTAGATTGAATTTTATATTAACAAATATTTTATTAGCTCTCGTTATTGGAATTCTGTACACTTCCTAGTGTGCCAACCAAAATTCCATATGAAATTAGGGTGCCTATAGCACTGATGAGCAAAGATTTGTCGATCCGATAAATCTTCCACAATGTCAAAGTAGTCTTCGGCATGAATCTCCGGCGCACATGCATCTTTATGATGCTGTACTGCTTTGGAAACCAACCTGGCAATGACAGCACCGTTTCCTCGCCGTTGCCGCAGCCTCGTTGGCAGCTGCAGCTGGAGGTAAAGTGATCAGCAGCAGCACAAAAATACTGTATAAATCCGATAGCAACAAATATACTTGTCGCGTTGTTAACACTTGGAGTGAATGCAAAACTGTAACCGAGCCAGAAGAGATCTGCCAAGATATTTACTACGGAAACCAAATGGGAAGACTCATAAAATTATCCATCATTATCATCGTCTCGTTCATTTCTTGGTAGATTTCCAAAATTCTTCGATACTCTTGATGTGCAATCAAAATTCTCGATTTCCTTACGAAGTGTAAAAAACTTTTTCATGCAGCAACATGCAAAGCAATAATATCCGGGCAACACTGCGAAGAAACCATTACTTATTAAGAAGGGAGAGGGCAGTCGAACTGTTTAAAATGTCTACAAAGGTTTTTTTTCAAATATCCAGGAACTAATTCTGAATTTCGAAGTCTATGCTGCGCGTGAATTATCATACTAGAATTTAAAATAGCCACTTCGAAGCATGCAGTCCCGCACGTCACGAGTAGACAATACACCCAAATGTAAATTTTCAACCTCTGGATGGTATGAATATTTAGCATGTTCGAAATACTGTAAAGATCTTCAGTCAGCTGCCGAATTCTGTTACGAGATCGAAACATGTTGATGTAGATCCACACTTGAGGAACAGTATAATCAATGCAGTCCACTCATCTCTGGCTTCGGTAAAAAGAGTCAGCCACGCACTTCGTGTCACCACGACATAGCACAAGAGAGACGGAAATAAGTATTTTGGAAAATTCCATATCATCTTGAAAAATTACTTCCTGCAAAACATTCAGGACATGGCAAAGTTTCCAATCCTCCCAAGTGAAAAAGAAGAAAAATCGGCAGAAATGCTTCTTTAATCCAATTTTGTGGATGGTACATATTTTTGCTTTCTACAAATTCACTAGCAAATTTGTCTGGTGAATCTAGTTCCAAATTTTAAATTATCTACTCCATAGCTATTATATACAAGAAAAAAATATTTTGTGGCATCTAATCTTGGATTAGTTGGCAATAAAAATACTTTTCCCTCACTTACCTATGCTGAAGTTATGACAGTTTCAAAAATACAATTGCTATTCATTTAATACAATTCTTTTGTTAATCATTTCCAAAAGCACAGAACTTGTCTGTGATGCTGGTATTGAAAAAATTTCAATAAGAAAATTGTCAAATTCTCGTCTTAACTGCGTGTGATTTAGAGTTGAGGCATGGCACAGTGACTGCTCCATTTATTTAATTAAAGCATGATGGCTCATCGCGTCTTTTATTTATATTTGTTTTCGTGTTTGGAAAGACCAATAACAATGTAAATAATTTCGTCAGATTTAATTTTATTGTTTTTAAATGTAAATAAATAATTGGCAAATAAATGTTTTTTTTTCTATGTGGAATTAATTGCTTTTTTTATGATGACAAAATATACACGAAGTATCTCTATTACGAATTCTAATGTATGTTAATGCCCTATTACGTTATATCTCGTTATTAAAAACTTCTTACTTTTATTAAACTTTTCAGAAAGGAACGATTTTCTAATATCCCATTGGAAAAAGAAAGCAAATAATGTTGTTTATTTTCCCATATTTGTGCCTTTTTTTTGTCATATGAATCAATATTTAATTATATTACATATGCCGGCTTTGAAGCGAATTTCCGATATGTATTAAGAGATAAATAGGTATATTACTTCCAGGCAAATATTATCAATAGATTTTAATAAGTATTATTTATCGATATCTTCGATAACTTACGCAGGATGTAAATGCGTGCTTTCTGTTGTTGTATTTTCTTTTATAATGATCTAATGGCTATCCTTTTTTTTCAGATCAAATAATTTTGCAAAAAAAATTGATTCCTTTAACTATTTACTACTGCGCCCAAAAAGTAAAAACCAATTTTTATTTTTTTTTTCAAAAACTCTTTATTTATTCTTCCAAAATTTATTTCATCGCCTTCAAAGTAATCGCCTCGGACACAATGCACTTATGCCAACTTTTATAATCCTCAGTACAAGCTAAAAAGTCATTGGCTGGGATGGCCTTCAAAGCGTGCGCCGATTCACGTTGAATCTCTTCAATCGACTCAAAACGGGGTCCCGGAGTGGTCTTTTGAGTTCAGGGAATAGCTAGAAGTAGCACGGTGTGAATACGGTGGTTGTGGAACGATATGGGGTTTCATTTTTGGCGAAAAAGTCACGTAGAATCAATGCAGTGTGAGCTGGTGCTTTATCGGGATACAAAAACCAAGAGTTGTCTTTCCATAAATGTGGTCTGTTTTTGCCAATAGCTTCACGCAAACGCCGCATAACACTCAAATAATATTCCTTGTTGACAGTTTGGCCCGGCGGAAGAATTCACAATGCACCACAAAACTGTAATCGAAGAAAAAGTCAACATGACCTTGATTTTTAGCGACTTTTGGCGTGCTTCTTTTCTGTCTTTCTTCACCTTTGTCACGATATTTTCGCTCGATTGATCGGTTGTGTGATCTTAACCTGAATCGCTCAGAACAAGGGGGAGGGGGGCGGTGACAGTCTGTTTTGTCATTTCACTTCTTCAAGTATCTATTGACTTTTTTTTTTTTTTTGCTGTCCTTCCTATTTTTTATTATTGAACAATTACAATTAAACAAGCAATAAGACACTTATACACATTTTGCTTATTTTAAAACATCTATTGCATGTATCACAGAATATGTGTTAGTAGACAGCAACATCTACACCAAGTCCAAAAACCCGTGTGGTGTCACGGAAGGAGGGAAAGGGGGAAGGCAGATTCTGTTCTGATGGAAAAAGTTGACTTAATACTGCACTCTTTTTTTTTTCATACCCAAAACGATTTTTTGTTTTTCCAGATGTTTTTGCAAGAGATGCAGAAACTGTAAGCAAATGTCGCAGCTGGTTTTAGAAGTTTAAGTTTTTAAATATAAAACAGCTGCGGATTTGTGTAAATTATTTTTATTATTACAGAACTGATTTGGCCCGCCCTTTATTTTGCTTGGTTGCTGTTCGCATCGTCAATTTTTTTTATTACAAAAACACTATAGGGGCAATCCCAAAATAAATTCTATTAATCTAATGGCCATTTCCCAAATCCTAAACCTTTAAAGGTACACTTTGGTTGATTTTAATATTAATATTATTACCAATGTAAAAAAAAAAAAATTAAAAACATAAATGTTATAAAAATAGATTAATTCACTCTATTAACAAAATCAAGATTTAGGAAGGAAATTTTCCATTGATGTATTTTCACATTCTAAAGAATACAGTAACAAAAGAAACTGGCTGAATAAAACGAATAGCTCAGAAAATCGCTAAACACTTTGCAATTAAATTGACTGATAGCTAACCTAACAATACACATTCATTACATTTTCGTAATTGGGGCTTGAATGGCCGAGTGGCTAGTGCTCGGTGCAACGGGTTTTGGGTTCGAATCCCGGTGGTGCCATGGATGTTTGTAGTGGTTCGAATCCACTTTAAACCGTAGGTACCGGTCTAACAGGATCGTAGAGCGTTGCGGGGATATTATTACTCCACGTCCGTAGCTTATCTTCAAGCTACACGCACCTCCTGGATAGTGCTTAGTGAGTAACGTCGTGCAGCTCTTGACTTAAGCATCAAAGACAACTGTCTAAAGTGTTTGCCAGCTGCATTAAAACAAAAAAAATTTTCGTAATTAACAATAGTTAAAACAATAACTTTTCTTAAACGATTACTGCCTATACGTTTAAATCTAATTTCAAATAAAACCATAGTATATCCTAAAAAAATTGGAAGACTGTAGAACAAATAGGAAAGTTTTTTTTCCTCTTTCTAATGCAGCTGGCAAACACTTAGACAGCTTGGTCTTGGATGCCTTAAGGCAAGCGTTGCACAGACGTTACTCACTTTGCATTACCCAGGGGGCGCGTGTAACTGCAATGCCCCCGCAACGCTCTACGATCCTATTAGGACCGGGACCTGCGGTTTAAAGTGGATTCCGAACCACTACAAACATCCATGGCACCATCGGGACTCGAACCCGAAACCTGTGGTACCGAGCGCCGGGGCCCCTAGCCACTTGGCTATTCAGGCCCCAAATGGGAAAGTTTAACTACTTATTTATGTCCTCAGACGTGTCATTCAAAACATGGACTTCTAGTAAATTTTTGAAGGCACTTTTTGAGCACCTCAACCTATCTGAAAACAACTCACACTGCCAGATTAGTATCAAATATTATTTATTAAAAATATACAATTTTTTAAATATCCATTAGTCGGTGGGCCACGGACTTGCCAGTTACGGAGTTCCAATGTAGTTTTAAAAGAAACTAAACCTCCTTCCCACCTTAAATTAGTTAACTATTTACACAAAAATTGAGGTTTCTTGAATTAAAGGAATAAAAATGCAATTGAAGCAATAAAGGAAATTTAGGAAAACATCTCCTGTTTTGAGAACAATTAAAACAAAGAGATTGAAAGCGCAAAAGTTATCGGTACAATTAGGGGTCCGTTACATGATGCCTACCCCCCCCCCAAAAAAAAAAAGAAAAAGAATAATTTTAAAAAATTACAATATCAAACAAACAAAGCCGTGCAGGTTGTTGTTGTTATCGTGTCATGGAAGGAGGGAGGAGGGGTGCAGCTTCTGTTCTGATGGAGCACCCGTATGTAGAAGTCTGACTTCGGCTCCGTGACGCTTTTACAGTCATGTAAGACCGGGACCTACGGCTTACAATGGATTCCGAACCACTACAAACATCCATGGCACCGCCGGGAGCAGCACAAAAAGTTAATTATTTTTATGGCTATTGTCTAGACCAGGGGTCTCCAAACTACGGCCCGCCAGTGTCATCCATCCGGCCCGCGACAGTGAATAGCTTATTGTTGCTGTAATAAGTTGGATAAAAACACAGAATGCTAATAACTCAGTTTTATTAACTTGCTAGGTAAAGCTTAATGACAAGCATAATACGCACACAATTTAACTTAAGCATAACAACTAACTGGAAATGATAGATAATGGCGGAAAAATTAAAACGGTTTTGGCCCTTGGTACTTACTGGAGTAAACAGTATGGCCCTAAGGCAGGAAAGTTTGGAGATCCTTGCTCTAGACAAATTAATAGAATTTCTAATTTACCTAATGGATTATCGCATTGTATTAATTGATTGTAAATATTTTCTATTCCTCCAAGGGAATTAAAAATAGATACGAATTCATTTAAAATGAATAAGACTTTACTGTAAGTATCATTATTTAAATTTAAATGGTTATTATTTTCGTTGTGCTAGTACCCCGTTACGGAGACCAGTGTTGGAGCTTGACGTGGAGCTTCCTGTACCATGTGCACAACATCAGCAAAAAATTCCATACACCACAGCTAAATGGGCCCTACCTGGTTGACGTTTTCTTTTGAGCTAGGGGGTCTATCTTCGATAGGATAGAGTAAATACAGTTGGAACAATGAAATTATTTATAAATATAATAAAAATTTACTAACAATCTTAGATAAATAAAAGAAAAGAAAAATATTTTTAAAAAATAGAATAGAAATTAAACTAAAATTTTGCGCGGACAGGGTAAATCATAATTGGGAATGTAAGAGTCAATCTCCTGGTTTGCAATATTCTCATGATTAGCAAGCGTGCAAAAAGTTTAAACAGAGATGTATTTAAGAAAATCTTTTGAGGAAGGAATGTTAATAGCTTTATAGATATTTGAATTGCGCATGAACCATTTAGCAGAGGTACTATAATTTGGCGGAGATATTTTGTCAAGTTTCAAGCTTTTTTTTTTAAATTAGATTTAGCTGCATAGGGCAAGCGTACGTGTGAACTGGGCGAATCATAAAACCGTATAAAGAAGAATTTTGTCATGGTAGATCTGTCATCGGGTCATGGTAATCTCTGGTCATGGTAGAATTTGGTATTTGTAAGGTAGAATTTTCTAAAAGCAATACGAAATTTAGTTTTGGTGAGCAGAAAATGTTGTTTTCAAGTTAAATGCTGATCCAGTATAACTCCTAGATAAGTTTGACTATTCCAAGGGATAATAGTATTATTGATCTTAATCACGGGTTTTTTACGTTTATTTCCAACAGAGAATAAAACAGCTTCAGTCTTATCTACGTTTAAAGAAATTGTCCGTTTAATGAACCAGTTATTGTGAATTTTAAGGTGGTAAGGGTCTGTTGTGATGACAGTATTGTAAGTGGGGTGTTAGAATCGAAAAGCAATTCGGGACGAGAGAAAATAAACAATCGAGCAGAAGGAATGGGAGTACCAACAGGGGGAAATACCCCAAAACCTCCTCATCTTAATTAATATATAGTTTGAATTTAAATGTAATTGTGTTAGTAAAAAATTAAAGATTAAAGTTTCTAAATTTAATGTATGGTAAAAAAAAAAAAAAAAAAAATACTATTTAAAAAAGTAAGATAAAAAATAAAAGAATTTAAAAGTTAAGTTTTAAATTCGGTACAATTAGGGACCAGTTGTCGATGCCATAGACTATTACAAAACGTAAACAACCCCCCAACCCGTTGCTTACTAAACACTGATTGGAGAATTATGCTGAATCGTGGGGAGCCAATAGGAGCATCTGAAAGGTAAAAATATAAAACAAAGTCCCCAAAAAAAAAAAGGCCCATCACAGAACCTGTGATTATTTTTCAAATTTTATAGTTTTTATTTGATTTTTCAAATTTTATAGTTTTTTTTATTTTTTATTTTTATAATTTTTTATTTTTATTTCTATAATTTTTATTTTCCTTACAAAAAAAAAAAGGGGTAAAAAAAGCGAACGAAAAATAAAAATAAAAACCTAACTTAGTTACTAGTCGGAAAGTTATAATGAATTTAAAGCACAACGTAGCAATAAAAAGGGAATAGAAAAGGAACAGAGTTCTGATCTGAACCCTCAACCTCGCGGTCAAAGATCCGAATCTTTACCTCTGCGCCAGTTCGTTAAAATTTAAATTTACATTTAGTTTTTAAGCCAAAAGTAATCGTCAGATACGCATTGAGATAACTTCTCAATGAGCAAGGCTCACCCCATTACCTGAACTCGCTTGCGCTTGTTCAGAGTAACAGCCATGGTGTTTCTTAACTTTAGGAAAACACTCATAGGAGACGTCGTAGACTGCCCGTGGTCTTTTCTGGGAGCTCTTCACCCCAGGGTGATAGGTTGGCAGTCGACGGATTAACTCATTGCTAATCTGAGGACATTTTTCAAGAAAATTCTTTGAAATTTTGATTATATAATTAGGAATAGGTTCGACGTCTAGATCTCTGTGGATAATCTTACGACGAACGAACCATGGTGCGTCAGCAATCATAGCCAGGTGTTTATTTTGAAAAACCTGGAGTCTCTTTATATTTGTCAATGAGGTAGAGGCCCAGATAGGACTACCATAAACCAGGATAGGTCTAATGATAGACTTGTAGAGCAGATCTTGTGTTTGATCGCAAGCCTACTCTTTCGAGAAATTAGGCAGTGGAGTTTAATACTCGCACCAGTTGCTTTAGCAACTGCATTCTTAATATGGGAATTGAAAGATAATTTTGGGTCTAGAAACAACCCCAGGTATCTATATTCAGTTACCCAGGGGACGGGCTGGCCAAAAAGAGTGATACTCCCTAATGGAGAAAACGCGATCTTCCGAGTAAATAGCATACAGGCAGATTTTGTGGCATTAACTTTAATTTTCCAGGTGGTTAACCATTTTTCTAAGTTAAAAACTGAAAATTGAAGGTCTTTAACAGCAAGCTGAGGTGATTTGTTCTGTGTGGCTATCGCCGTATCATCAGCATAGCAAAAGAGAGAGGTTTGGGCATCTCTCGGAATGTCATTGATATAAATATTGAAGAGGGCGGGCGCAAGGAGCGACCCTTGAGGAACTCCCCTTCTATTGGTCTGGTTGAGGAAGTAACTCCACCTACTCTAACTAAGAAATCTCGGGCTTGTAGGTAAGAGCAAAGAATCTTAACAAGTTGGGGTGAAAAATCAAGTCGCATGAGCTTGAATAATAAGCCATTATGCCAAATTTTATCAAAGGCTTTGGCTACGTCCAAAAATAATATTCCCGTAGATTTGCGTTCGTTAAAGCCGTCGTGAATCAGCTCTGTCAACCTAAGTAATTGGTGACAGGTTCCTAATTGCCTTCTGAAACCAAATTGTTCAGGAATGATTAAGTCGTGGAGATCGCAATGCTGATTCAGGCGTTTAAGTAACGCAGATTCGAATATTTTGCTCAAGCTACTAAGTAGTGAGATAGGACGGTAATTATGAGGGTAAGCCAAATTAGCATTTGGCTTAGGAATGGGGCATACTACGGCAGTCTTCCAGCAAGCTGGGAAATGACAGATCCTAAGTAGAAAGTTAAAAAGAATGGTAATATACAGAATAAATTTAATAGGAGTGGACTTTAACATGCGATTATTAATAAGATCCAGACCAGGGGTTTTGTTATTTTTGAACTTTCTGATAATTTCACAGACTTCTTTGGGAGTAATTAAATCTAGGTTATTGACATGTGGTCTTTGTAAGAAATCTGTGACTGTAGAGTTGGCGTGTTCGAAGAAATTTCTATCTTCAACATCGTGATTGAGTTCAAATTGAGATTTGAGACTGTCTGCGAGCAGTTCCGCTTTGTCTTCTGGGGAATAAGCAGCTCGGCCGTTGGCACCCTGCAAGGGCGGAATGTTGTGATATTGTTTGCGTAGGAGGGAACATTTCTTCCAAAGTGATGTTGACTCAGGCGTCAGGGCCTCTATGTCGTCTTGCCAGCGTTGCTGTGTAAAGACAGTAATGGCTTCTCTAATGTCAATTAGAGAGCGGTAATAATGTCGTAGGAACTCAGGATCTCTCGTCCTTTGCCACCTACGACGGTAATAATTTCTCATTTTAATTTGGTCTTTGATATGATTGGGGAAATCTTATCGGTGGAGGTTTGAACTTAGGGGTAGAACTTTCCTGCAGACATGTGACGTAGATGTTGTTAATTCTTTATTCTTTCATCAGCATCTGCTGCAGTATTTAATCTAAAACTTGGTAATTTTTTACTATCCATCACATGCCTGAAGTTCTCCCAATTAGTGTTTAACTGATTGGGAACTTTCAGTGATTCAGGGCTGGTGTCCAGGGTTAGAATAACGGGGAGGTGGTCAGAATCTAAATCTGTAAGCACCTCAATATCATAATTAAAGGGGATGAATTTAAAGAGAGCAAGATCGAGTACATTACCTCGATGATTATTATTTCGAATGTCAGTTCTAGTAACTTTAAGGGGGGAACAACTTTCACGCCCCTTTGACTTTGGAGGAAACGATTTAGGGTAAACCCATATCTGTTTGAATGTCCAAAGTTCCAAGAGGAGTGAAGAGCGTTGAAATCACCAGCGAGAATCACATTGTTTCCCATTTTAAAAAGCTTATTAAGATCCTCCACCGGGAAACCACCTGGAAGGCTAGGCTTAACATAGGCAGAGATAATTTTTAAAGGGGGATAATTACTTATTTTAATTTCAATAATAGTGGCATCTATAAAATCTAAATTAGGGATAGGAAGGCTATGATGGTGAATACTATTTTTAACATAAATTCCTGTTCCGCCACTTACTCGGGTAGGATGCTGGTTGGGTCTATCAGTACGATAGAACCTGTAATTAGCGATCAAAGGGTTATAACCAGGAGGCAATTTTGTCTCCTGAACCAAAAAATACATCAAGATTCTGCTCTGCTAGGAACTCCCTAACCTCGTGAATTTTGGAACGTAACGAGTTAGCGTTCCAGAAACCAATTGAAAGAGACCCAGACCCGAAGAGAGTTAAGCCGTGAGGAACTGACTTTCGGAAAGGACATCAGTATACGCCTCAAAGAGGTGATACGTCATGTCGAATCTGTTGTTACACTTCCTCATTTTGTCTTTTGCTAGCCCAAATGCTCGCAATATTATTTGACCGTGAGATGGATTGTCTCTTACGAGGTCCATCAAACACTGAAAAATCTCCGTCAACGAACACTCCGAAGAGGCCATGACGGGTGCGGAGCTATTTGTGGTAGCAGCAGGCAGCGGCTCCTAACTATGATTGGCTGGGGGCGGGGCCTACAGACTTCTCCTCGTTCCCCTGGCGGAGAATTTTGGAATAAGCCATAGTAGGCTGGACAGTTCGACTAGTAAAGGTCGATGGCTGCATCCTGGAAGAAACCTGTTGTTTAGGTTTGGAAGAGGTGGGGGATTTTTACTTTATTCAAAGTAGGTTTTTGCACCGGTTTTTGTCCGGGCTTGGGCATACGGGGGCATCCGCGCCAGTTCGCGGCGTGAGCTCCTCCACAGTTTGCACATTTAAGGGGCTGATCTAAAGGAGTTGACATTCTTTAGCTCTATGGGGGCCAGCACACTTAACACATCGTGTTGGAAGCCGGCACACTTCCGACGAGTGGAAGTAGCCTTGGCAATTCCAGCAAACAGAAGGGCCCGGTTGCCCTCTATAGCTTTCCACACTGACTCTCAGACCGAGGAGAGTGGTGAGGCTATATATCTCCTCAGTTTTCGAGGTTGGAGATAATTGCAAATAAATGAGGGGCATAGGTTCCCTGGTTCGGAATTTGGACATCCGAGCAATCTTAAAAATGGGGAACTCGAGAGCTCGGAGTTCGGCCTCTATGTCTTCAATGGGAGTATGACCAGGGAGACCTCGGAGCACGACTTTAATAGGTCGGTCCTTCTGCAGCATCAAACTCTTGAATGGTGTCCCATCACTTTCAAGAATTTGAGCCAGTTTCCTGTAATCAGTTTCACTGTCTACGGTAATTTTTAAAAATTGACCAGACAGTTTAGCCTGAATACTAGGCACCTGGACTCGGAGTTGGTTTAGGGTGTTCCACCACTTGCCCTTAGCGGACACAAAAAATGGTGGGATCCTAACCGGTTTTTTAAATTGTGGAGTGCTCACATTTTTGTCAGCAGCCATCGAAGTGTTAGGGGTGTTAGTAATAGGGGTAAAAGCAGCCATATTTACCCTTTTATCTTTCTTAGACTGGACGGTTATAAAGCCCTCGTCATCTTCCGAGGTTGGCGATTTTCTTTTGTGTGCAGTTGCTGGTGTAGGCTGCACGGGTGCTACGGGCATGGTGACAGGAGTAGCAGGCATGGTGACTCCATCTGTTTGCATTTTGCCGCTTCAGCGGCTGCTAGGTCATTAATGTCCTTTTGTTTTCTCATTTCAGGACTTCCTTTTTGGTAGGAATGTGGGAAGCTGGAATCCCCGTGTAGGTGCAGATGGCTCTGATCCTGGTGGAGTATTCTCCAATCTTCTTGGAAGCTTGCTCCCAGGTAGGTCCGCGGATGTTATTTGCCGCGCTTTGGTGTTTTTGAATTTGCAGCATGAGGGATGCTGCTTCCTTCATCAGTTCTTCAAAAAACAGAATGTGTTCTGTTGTCGGGTCGTCAAGACGATGTGGAGCTGGGTGGTTCGCCAGGAAGTTGTTATCATTGAGCTGCTCTCTCGTCACAGTCATCGTAACGTCCATCAGAGAGGGCTGGTTATCATCAGGGTTAATCCCCTGCTCATGCAAGGGAGGGCTTTCTGGTGAAAAGTCAACAGGCGGCGGGCCGGATGAAGACTGGCTCATAATTTAATTTTTAAAATTACTAGATAAAATTAAATTTAATTATAAAAAGCAGTTTGAAAAATAAAAACAAAAACAAAAATCTCTTCCTCAGCTTCCGATTAACAAGCCCATTTTCAAGTAAGTGGGAAGGTTATGAATAAGGTGTTTTTAGTTCTTGTGTTGCGTAATGTTAGCTGTGTTCATCAGCGTAAAAGCTAAGTGAAATTAATTTTTTTGTGTTTACGGTTCATAAGAAGTGTAAAAAAACGTTGTGGAGCAAGTACAGAACCTTGTGGGATTCCAGCAGACTGTCTAACCGAAAAATCGATGTTTTTGACCCAGACTAACCAAGTTACGGTTAATGAGAAAAGAACTAATAAGCTTAATTAGCTGCGGTTTGGTTTGTCGCTCTACGGTCATCTTGGGCACACTTAGTGCTAATTAGACCGGGACCTATAGTTTAAAATGGCTTCCGAACCACTACAAACATCCATGGCACCGCCGGGACTCGAACCCGAAACCTGTGGTACCAAGAGCCAGAGCTCTAGTCATTCAGCCATCAGGACCTAAAAGGTGTTTTTGGTAGTGCTGTTGTTGTTGTTCTAACGCAACTGGCAATACAGAGACAGTTAACCTTTATGCCATAAGCAAGGGCTGCCCCGCTGTTACTCATTTATGACTACGTGTAGCTTGAAGAAATGCTACGGACGCGAGTAACACTACCCTCACAACGTTCTACGATCCTATAAGTTCGGGACCTACGGTTTAAAGTGGCTTCCGAACCACTACAAACATCCACGGCACCGCCGGGACGCTAGCCACTCGGCCATCAAGCCCCTTAATTACAGGAGGAGGATAATCGTAATATATTAATTTGTAGAAGAGACCTGTTAATCCAAAGGCTTTGGCAATATCAAGGTAGATTGTACCAGTGGAATGCTGAATATTACAGCCGTAGCTAAATATTAGTTCGGTTACTCGCAGTTGCTGATGAGTTTTTTTTTTTTTTTTTTTTGCTCCAATGCAGCTGGCAAACACTTAGACAGCTTGGTCTTGGATGCCTTAAGGCAAGCGCTGCACAGACGTTACTCACTTTGCATTACCCAAGGGACGCGTGTAACTTGAAGATACGGACGCGGAGAAACAATGCCCCCGCAACGCTCTACGATCCTATTAAGACCGGGACCTACGGTTTAAAGTGGATTCGAACCACTACAAACACCCATGGCACCACCGGGATTCGAACCCGAAACATGTGCTACCGAGCGCCAGAGCGCTAGCCACTCGGCCATTCAGACCCCAGTTGCTGATGAGTAATGGGAGGTTTTTCTGAAAAACTAAATGGATGGGCGTCCTGATGTTATCACTTTAAGTCAAGAATATTTTTAAGGATGATAATTTCTGAATTTATTGAGAATGGAAAATAGAGAAATCAGGCGATATCTCAATGGATAAGAAGGGTCTTTACACAGTTTTAGGATGTGACGGATGTTTTTCACGGTTCAAGATGAATTGTTAATTTCGACTCCTTAACTGTTGCGACCCACCTATCCCACCTAAGTAGCATAAACTTATATATATATATATATATATACATACACAATGGGTGTTCAGACATTTTTGTAACAATTATGACTTTAATCCTGAATTAAATTTAAATAAATGAAAAAAAACACATGAATGGTATTCATTTGAAATAGGGTTTAATGTATCTTCTCATCATCATCAGTAGCGCCATAGCCCCATGGTGGACCAAGGTCCTCTGCCAAGTTTCGAGGCAGGAGATGTTCCGTTTTTATGGGGTAGGGTTATCAACCCTACGCCCAACAGTCATATTAGACCAGGACTTACGGTTTGAAGTGAATTTCGAACTACTACAAACATCGTGGCACAGATGGGACTCGAACCTGAACCCTGTGGTACCAAAGGCCAGAGGCTGATCGATAAAGGCTAAGGTAATGACTGGGACCTGATGACCGAGTGACTAGCGCTCTGGAGCTCGATACCTCAGGGTTCGAGTCCCGGAGGTGCCATGGCTGTTTGTAGAGGTTCAGAATCCGCTTTAAACAGTAGGGCCCGGTCTAATATGGCTGTTGGGCGTAGGGCTGACAACCCTACCCCGTAAAAACAAAACATCTCCTGTCTCGAAACCGCCAGTAGGCAAGCGGCCTTGGCCCACCAAGTGGCTGTTGCTCCACTAATGATGAAAGTAGTGACTAATTTTTCCTGAAACAATTATTTACAAAGTCATAGTTACTTGAAACAGTTATTTACATTAGTTATTTAAGAAGAAGTGGTATCTGCGAATATAAGTTTATTAAAATATTTATTTGTTTAGTATCAAAAGTGAGTGTAGTTTTAATATAACAACAAAAATGTTTAAAAATTTAAAATTCCTTAAATCAACGTAGAAATAAAAGGCAATTAATAAAAACATTAAAAATAATCTTTCTTTTGCCAGAATCTCAGCGTAATAGTTTTTTTTTTTTTTTTTTTTTTTTACTGTATTCCTCATCTACGTTTTTCCATTTAAATAAAGTTTATTGCCAAAAACATGTTCCATTTTAAAATTATGGTAAACAAATGAAATTAGCGGTTGCTAAATAATGCTATTAAAATATATTATAATACTATTAATTAATTAACCTTATGCATTATAATACTATTAATATACACTAATAATACCTACATTTTAGGCATGTCTGTTTACATCAACATATAATTATGATTTTTAGGCATGTAATGCAATAAATAAAACAAGTAATGCAAAAAAAATTTTAAGTCAATTCGTACTTTTTTTTTTTCACTTATTGCAGAAAGAACCTTTATAAATAATTTTAACTCATTTTTTTTAAGTTAGAAAAAAATTCTCTCACAAGCACTTTCACTCTCTCACTAATTTATTCACACGTTTCATTTTCCATTTTGTTCCCTTCTTGACTCAGACTAGAACCCAGAATGATAAAAGAATCTGAAAAAGAAAAAAATTTTCCAGCGATCTACACGCTTCGCCACTGATGGTATTTATTCCTAGATTTATATCCTGCTAAATATCTTATATAAGAGAAATTTTTTTCTCTCATATAAAAATAAAATCAATTAATTAAATTTAATGACTGAATTAATATTTGAAAAAACTGTATTAACATCCAGTGTCATCCACTACAAGTTCAAAAAAAAATGTATTTGAACTTGAGTGGATGAATAAAAGTATTTTATGAACGATTGAAAATTTGAACACGATATATATATGGAGAGTGTGAGCTAATAGAAGGAATTGAAAAAAAAAAAAATCAATCCATCAAAAAGAGCTTGACTTATCAATTTTCGCACTTGCTATAAAAATCAGCCAAATGTTAAAAACCTTTATCAAATTTATATAATGCAGTGTATCGTTCTTTTTAATATATTATGACACTATTTTTACGAAATGTATAAAGAAGTTAAATGTATGCATGACAAATTTCGAAGGGTGGTTTTTTCCCCATCTGCGGCCAGTAAATAAATGCTGCCTTTATAAATCTGCGTACTCTTCATTTAGGAATTGATTCTGACAAATCTATCTATCTAAGATTCCGGATATATATCTAATACAGTTTTTAGCTTAAAGAGAAAAATTATTAATATTTTTAAATTGTTGTTATTCTAATGCAGTTGACAATACATACAGTTGATCCTTATGCCATAATCAAGGGCTGCACTGCTGTTACTCATTTAGCACTACACAGGGGCACGAGTAGCTTGAAGATATGCTACGGACGCGAGAAACACTACTCCCACAACACTCTACTATCCTATTAGAAACAGGAACTACTGTTTAAAGTGGATTCGAACCACTACAAACATCCATGGCACAGCCGGGATTGGAACCCGATACTGTAGTACCGAGTGCTAGCCACTCTGCCATCAGGCCCCTACTAAAAATGATCTTTAAAACCTGTTGAATTAGGGAACAGAACATTAGTCCTCATCTGCATTTGTTTTAGTCAAGTGATTATGTGTGCGTGTGCGGCTTGGTTACCAAGTGGCTAACGCTCTGGCCTTTGGTATCACGGGTTTCAGGTTCGAATCCTGACGATGGCATGGATGCTTGTGAGTTGTTCGGATTCCACTTTAAACTATAGATCCCGGTCTGTTTAGCCCTCTTGTGTACTAAAGGACCGTAGAGTGATTAACCAAACCAATCAAGTCATTGTGCTTTTCAAATTAAAATAATTAATTTTTAATGATAAATTATTAATCATAAACAAGTAATATAAAAAAATTTAAGTCAAATCCCACTTTTTTTTTCACTCTATTGCAGAAAGTACTTTATAAATAATTTTCATTCATTTTTTAAGTTTATCTGGCGCCATCTATTGGTAGATACATGCAACTTAAATCTAAAAAAAAAAAAAAAAAAAATTAATTATTTAAATTTAATTACTGAATTAATAGTTGAAAAAACTGTATTAACATCAGGCGTCATCCATTACAAGTTCAAAGAAAATGTATTTGAACTCGAGTGGATGAATAAAAAGTATTTTATGAACGATTGAAAATTTGAACAAAATATATATAGGGAGAGTGTGAGCTAATAGAAGGAATTGAAAAAGGATTTTAAATTGCAATAGAAGAGTTCTCTTGTGTGAGTGTTTTTTTTTTTTTTTCTTGTTTGGTTGAAAGAAGATACTTTGAATTCGTCACTCGTGTTATACCACTCCTTTAAACTTTTTCACGTCGTCTCTGATGGAAGTCCATTCTCACAATCTACTGACATTGCAGAAAATGAATCCAGGCAAAAATAATAATTATGAATTCATCAAAAGGATCATCTCTGGGCAGCTACAAAATGCATAGAAAAATACGTTGTGTTCCTACACAAACGATATGCTCTGTAATGGTGACGTCTGTCCCTGAAGCTTTAGACAAAACAATTATCAATTGGACTGTTATTAAATCAGCTGCTAATCGAGGGAACTTTACCCTTTTTAATGCGCTTTTATTAGTTTCACCTGCATGTTTGCTTGTAACTGACACTTTGGGCTCGATTTTGCCCAACTTTAAGCAATGATTGGTAAAAATTACATGCTGTTTAATTGTAAATCCATTTCATCTCATGAACTATTCATGATCTCGGTGAATAATTTTAAACTATTTTATAATTTAGTTCTTACTAAATTTTATATTTTTGTTCCTAATAGGTTATATAATTTAATTAATAATGCTTACAAGTCAAAAATCAAAACCGCATTTAGAAAAAAAAAATAATAATAAATCATCAGATTTCTTTTAAAGCAAGTTCATTTATATATCAGAAAAATTTCTATTACACAAAACCATTGTTATTATTATAATGATAATAATAAGCATTTTGTTGCTTTACGTTCATTTTTATCATCTTATTTCTTATAATAAAGTGGCCTGAATGGCCGAGCGGCTACCGCTCTTAGTGCCATAGGCTTCGGATTCGAGTTCCGGTGGTGCCATAGATGTTTGTAGTGGTTCGGAATCCACTTTAAACAGTAGGTCCTGGTCTAATAGCATCGTAGAGAGTTGCGGGGGTAGTGCTTCTCCGCGTCCGTAGCTGATCTTCTAGCTACGCGCACCTCTTGAATCCGAATGAATCGGATTCGCAACGCCATTTTTATTTTGTTTAAGCTTGTAATCAAAGTGCCCGCTAAAAATAGTATGCAATATGAAATTAAAATATTTTAATAAATTTATATAAATAATAAGGATTCAATTTCTTTACCACCTGTAAGACAACCCGACGTGCCGATATCTTGAATGAGTTTTTAAAAGGATTGCATCGATTAAGACCAGCCGTTGTACGAAAAACTACACAGCCAAATAAATTTCCGAGAGATTCATTAGGGATTGTGTCTGAATAAATTAAATTAAATTTGGTATAATTCTTCAAGGGGCCCGATGGCAGAGTGACTAGCACTCTGGAGCTCGGTGCCACAGGCTTCGGGTTCGAGTCTCGAGAGTGCCATGGAGGCTTGTAAGTGTAAGTCGTATGTCTTAATGCTTGTAAGTGAGTAAAGTAGGTGCGGCGCTTGCCTTGAGGCATAAAAAAACAACTTTCTAAATGTTTTCCAGCTGCATTAAAAATAATAATAATAATAATAAACATTTGTTGCTTTACCTTCATTTCTATTCTCTTATTTATAATAAGGTTGGTTTGGTTTGGTTAGTCGCTCTACGGTCATCTTGTGCACACTTTGGGCTAAACAGACCGGGACCTACAGTTTAACGCGGACTCGAACCACTAACAAACATCCATGCCACCGCCAGGAATCGAACCTGAAGTCTGGGATACCAAAGGCCTATTTATTATAAGATATACGAAATACTAATGGCAAAAATTTCCACGAAATATCTACTGCACAAGGTTATCCAAATTCAACGATTTATATTTTTAAAAATTGGAGTTACAAAAGGGTTTGCATTTTGAGGTGGGAAGCCTGCATCCAAGTCGAGCATTTTTAAGAAATCAGTGTCAGGAGTAGATATAAAAACCTGATTACTTACTGGTTTTTTTTTTTTTTTCCAAAATTTTATGATTTTTGAGTTAAAATTAAATATTAAGTAGGCAATCCAAATGTTTCCTTCAATAATACAAATATAAGGGGCCAAAAGGGCATCGTGACTAGTGCTCTGACGCTCGGTAGCACAGGTTTCGGGTTCGAGTCCCGGCGGTACCATGGATGCTTGTAGTGGTTCGGAATCCACTTTAAACCGTAGGTCCCGGTCTAACAGGATCGTACAGCGTTGCGGAGGTATTGTTACTCCGCGTTCGTAGCTTATCTTCAAGCTCCTGGGTAGTGGCAAGTGAGTAACATCGGTGCAGCATTTGGCTTAAGGCATCGAAGACAATTGTCTAAGTGTTTACCAACTGCATTATAACAAAAAAAAAAAATTATGGTGTATATGAATTTTTGCAATCATCCTTTGTCTTTAAAGTGAGTTCAAATGCGACACTTTAAAATTATAAAAATGTTATATAATTAAAAACTGTTTTTATATATTTATACCTAATTGTTTTTGACTTTCGATCATTTTTGTAGCAAATATAATATAAAAATATACTGTACTTCGGAGCCACGTTTAAACACGCGCAAAAAAATAAATAAATAATAAATGAAAAGGCCTCGTGCAGTTGTGTGAACTGCATTTGCCCACCATTGATATAGATTGAAATTGAGTCTTTAATTGCTTTTTTTTTTTTTTTTTTGTTCTAATGCAGCTGGCAAACACTTAGATAACTGTCTTTGATACCTTAAGGCAAGTGCTGCACCGACGTTACTCAGGAGATGCGTATAGCTTGAAGATAAGCTACGGACGCGGAATAACACTATCCCCGCAATGCTCTACGATCCTGTTAGACTGGGACCTACGTTTTAAATGGGATTCGAATCACTACAAACATCCATGGCACCACCGGGACTCGAACCCGAGGCCTACCGTACCGGGCGCCAGCCTCTCGCCCATTCAGGCCCCTGTCTTTAATTGTTAATCTGCTTAATTTTTAATTAAAATATTGACAGAATAGCAGATTGTTTATTTTTGAGGAATATAAAATGTATTAACCCGGAATTGAAATAAATGTAGAGTTGGATAAAAATGTGGTATTATCTAAAGTAGATTCCGATTTTAATGTTATTAAGATCAAAAACTAGAGGTCCACGGGCCAAGAGAAAAACAGCCTGGCTGGATCTTTTAAAGAAAGTCCAAAACAGCGTGTCGAACCAGTTATGATGATGATTATCTAAAGTGTGTCCGAAGAAAGAATAAGTATTTTTAAAAAAATGACTTTTGGAAAAGTATTTTAAATACGAATGTGACATCATAAGGTTAAAGTGACTATCGCACTCTTTTAATCATCATTTTCTCTAAATCTTTTTTTAATTATAATTAATTTATTTTTTAATCTTTAAAATCTTTTTCATCATCCGTAATTTGTAAAAAGGGGTCTAACGAGGACACATTGACGACAGTTCTCGACTTATATTATACAATATAGAAGCTAGCAGCTGCTTGAGCAAACGGTTCGAACCCTACCCAAAACACTCAGTCGCCATTAATTGGATGTTGACATAAACGCAGGAAGCTTCTGTAAAAAAAAAAAATAAATAAATAACACCTAACTGTTTCAAACAAAACAATTTCAATTCCTGTCCTCAGCAAAAGTACTCGTGATCGCTTCGCAACCGATTATTGGACAAAAAAATGTGCATAAATTAGGAGAACCAATGGGAGACGATCCTTCGATTTCTTCCGGCCCGAAAGAAACTGAACCTGCCATAATCAATCTTAAACTTAAGTTGATAGCGTACTTTTTCTCACTTATAATCTTGTAATCTATTAATTGTAAATCTATTTACAATTAAATATATATCTATATAATCTGTGTATTATCATCTATAAATTGTCATTAAGGTAAGTTTCATTTTAAATATTAAAATTTTGTATTTAAGTATTTTTTTAAATATTATCTCTTATGAGTTAAAAGAATTATGTGTTCATTAGTCATATGCGGTTTTTCATTGATTTAAATTCTTCTGTCATATAATATTAAAATAGGATTTTATTTTTTAATGTTGTTTCAGAACTTTACCCATTTTAAAATTTTTAAATTAACTGAGTAATTAATATTTTTGACCCGATTTTATTTGTAGACAAAGTCTGTAGGTAATCTGAGATTTGATAGATAATAATAATAGTTTGATAGATCTGTAGATAAACTTTGAGGTTTGTAATTCTCTGCAATAAAAATTTGAATACGAGAACGGTAATTTATCTCTTCAGAGAAAAGGGGGCAACCAAGGCCCATTCAGGTTTACCGATTTGATAAGTTTTAAAAATCTATATTTATATACTTTTATAAATTTTTTCCTTATGAGATCACACAAAATGCAAATGTAGATGGATTTCCTATTTCCAAATTAATATTTAATTAATAGTTATTTGTTTGGTTTATCCCTCTACGGTCATTTTGTGCACACCTTGGGCTAATTAGACCGTTTAAAGTGGATTCCGAATCACTCGCAAATATTAATTATGCTACCTCCGGGATTCGAACCTGAAAAGCCCGTGGTACAGAACGCTAGTCAATTGACCATCAGGCCGTGTGGTTATTAGAAATTATGGAGGATTTTTACTCAAATCTTTTTCTTTAATAAAAAATTTTTTTTTTTAATTCATGATAGAATCCGAAGGTCTACATTAAAAAATTTTAATTTATGTGGCATTTTAATTCAGTGATGTACTATTTTTTGTACTAAAACACTTCTATGGTTTTCGTTTTTATTCAAACTAAAAAAAAAAAAAAAAATTTTTTTTTTACTTTATTCTATTTTCCTACGTATATTTACTTTAAATAACCCTTAAATGTCCTCATAGTTAAACTAAATGCAATTTAAATTTGATAACTTAACTACTGTAGTGCCACTCATAATAATATAAGAAAAACCATCGTGTGCATCTCATTAACTTCATGTGTGCATATCCTTGGCAAACAGTTGAATTTATAAGTTATTTATATGGAAGCTGATAGTAGAGTTTCGCTCTGGTACTACATGTTTCGGGTTCGAATCTCGGCGATACTATGGATGTTTGTAATGGATCGGAATCAATTTAAAAACCGGTCTAATAGGATCGTAGTGTATCACGACTATATTCATTGATCTGCTTTTGAACTATGCATTTTCCATAACTTAATAGCTGCTCCATATTTTGCAATCAATTAAAGAATTTTCATAATGTTTTATAAATAAAAAAGAAATATGTTTAATCAATTGATTCAGCTGGTTAACTTTATTTTAAAAAATTAATCTTTTTTTTTTTCGTAATTACAAATTGCTAATTAATCTGCGAATTTTGAACGAGGCTTGTTTTTACATCATCTAATTAATAACTGATCTATTCAAATGATATAAATAGATAATCTGACTAGATAAAACAATTAAATGTTCGAATCGAACAATTTCTTTTAACATGAAAAGCTGTGTCTGAAAATCATTTTTTTATTTACTATAGAAAATTATTGTAATCTGAAATTGTAATTGCGTAAATTACACAATGGGACAAATTTAATATTTATTTAGATTTTTTTAATTTTATCTCAGGGAGATTTATCTAGATTTGTAAAACTTTTTTTTCTATCTAATCTATTACTGAATGTTGCTTTTCTGTTAAACTATTGTTATCGTATATAGTGTTCATAATAAGTAGCTTTTCTATAAAAAAAAAATAATTTCATCTAGTTTGTTTTGTTTCTTATACAGAAGTCGTTTCCGTTAATTTTTTTTTTTTTTTATTGAAATGTTATGAAATTGTTTATGCGAAGTCATTAATTTTGGATGATTTGATGAATTTGAATGATTGAATTAATTTTTTTTATTGTACTGTGAGAATCGACAATGATTTCAATTTCAAAAGTTCGTATTACATTCGACTATTTGTGAAAGGAACTTTTCAGTCATGAATATTTAGAAATCTAAAGAAAACGTTTAACTAATGATTATACCTCTTGAATATATTTCATGGCTAATTATATTTGGGTTTTTTTTTGTATGTGTGTGTGCATGTTAATAAATTATAATATTTAAGAATCATTTTAGTTATTCTTATAAATAAACGGTTTCTTGTATGGGAATAAATAGAATGCAGCCTAGTATTATCTTTTTTTTTTTTTTTTTTTTTTTTTTTTTAAATCTTAGAATATTGTCAATTGGCTTTTTGTCAGTTTTACAATTTATTATTTATTGTATTCTAAAAGAGAAGCCAGAAAATCCTGATCTGTCTTGAGAAAACATACTTTTAAACCGACATGTACTTTTTGTAAAAATTTCAAAGATTTCCTTTTTTTAAATCTTCATAGATATTTGCCATTGTCATTCAGACGAATTGTGAGCGTCGTATCGTTTGTTGACAAAGTAAGTTTCAAAACAAATTTTTGGTTAATTGTTTTGAATCGAAAAGTGGATCCGATCAGATTTGCAATTATTTTCTCCTGCCCTGCTTATTTCCTTGTAACTTCAGTTTCTTAGCCGGCCAGATCCTTGTTCGGGCTAACATATTTTGCTTTCTAAATTTCTGGTTATTTCTCATGCGATCGATGAATCCTTGAATTATACCATGAAACTCCAGAATTCACAAATTTCTTATTTGCGATTTTTTTCCTATTGCAGCTGGCAAACACTTAGACAATTGTCTTGGATGCCTTAAAGCAAGCGCTGCACCGACGTCACTCACTTAGCGCTATATAGGAGGTGCGTGTAGCTTGAAGATATGCCACGAACGCGGAGTAGCACTACCCCCGCAACGCTCTACGATCCTGTTAGACCGGGACCTACGGTTTAAAGTGGATTCCGTAGCACTACAAACATCCATGGCCCCACCGGGACTCGAACCCGGAACCTATGGTATCGAACGCTAACCATTCAGGCCCCTTTGCGGAAAGTGAAAGGAGCAGAAAAGTGTTTCATTGGATGATGGGATAAAAATGCAATTAGATGCGGGAAGAAGCAGTGGGAAAAAAACTTAAGAAAGAACTGAGTGCTAGGGAACTGTAGTATTTTGAATGAAAACGCTGTACTTTTTTTTCCCAACAAAGGCTAGTAAGCGTCTTTTTTTCCCCTTCTAGAAATTGTTGTCTAATAAAATTATGCGGAAAGGATCACTCCCACAAGAAGTGATACTATTGAAGGGAAAATGGATGTTCCCAAATGTATTAATTGCAACGCCATCTGTCATCTTGCAGCCTGGAGACGGTGTCCCAAACTCCCGAAAATTAACTCCAATAGACGAGCAGCTTATCCTAAGATCATCCCTTCTAGACAAGTTTAGCCCAACGTCATCGTTGTCTCTATGCTAAAAAAATTCTGCAACTTCATCCGCTCCTGCAATTGTGACTCGGAACCAACAACCCCAGCATTAAAGATATTAACTTATTCCAAAATGCCATTTTCTTGATGAAAGAATTTATTTCTTTATTGACTGGCATCAAAAATCTTCCAAATTTAATTAATCAAACAAATTTCAATAGGAACAAAGCTGACAAACTGCAAATATTCGCAAATTGTATGTGCTCTCTAATACTTACTTCTATTAATGCCCCCTAATGACTCGGTTGGTTACAGGTCATACAAAAAATTGCTATTGGAATGTTATTAATAATTAATAAGTTATTTTTTTTAATAAATTAGTAATGTATATAACTTATTCTTTTCCCATCTAACCAATGGGCTTGAAGCTTGAGAAACTTCTCTCATTCACAAAGCAGGAGATAGAGGTTGCTATGCAACCAAGGCTCTCCGTCAATCTGGCAAATCGTCGTCGTCGTTTAATAAAATTGAATAATTTAATTTATCTATTCTTAGAAGTATTCATATTATGATGATGGGAAGAGATTTTCAATCACCCAAGAGATGACTATCCTATAAACTCGTGATATCCTAACTGTAAATTCATCAAATATTATTTCTAATTTTGTAAAAATGATCTTTAAAACCTGTTGAATTATGGAGCCTCACCTGCATCTGTTTTATTCAAGTGATTGTATTTTTCAAATTAAAAAAGGATTTTCTTCCATTTCAGATGTCTGGCTATGAAGACCTGATGAAATTTGCGTGGGATGGAGGATTTCAGTGCAGACGCACCTGCATTAAAAAGTGCACTGCGGACGACTGTGAGTACATTTCACATTTGCATTAACATATATTTCTTGTTTGTGCATCAAATTAGTATTTCTTAAGGCAGGGTTTCTTATGCAAGTCTAATTAACCAACTGGCTATCTAACTCTTATTAATTTTTTGTTTTTTTAGTTGATTCTTATTTAATTTTTAATTTAATTCAATTTAACTTTATCATTTAACTTCTCATCTTGTTTTAATTTTAATTAAATAGCCTTTCTATAAACCTTAAATAGCTCTGGTCTTAACTTTAATTTTAATCACATTAATTCTTAATTTTGTAATTTTATTATTTGTAAAAAGAAAAAATAATAATAGACAATAAAATATAATATTGGTTTTTGAATTGTCGTGGCGCCATCTATCTGTAACCACAAGATTTATTTGTCATTTTCTTTCGAACTGGTGTATTTGTTGTTTGCTTTGATTCACTTTGTTTACCTGCACACTTGTGCTGTTTAATCTGTATATCCATGTTTTATTTTATTAACTTCATGAGTGCAAATATTTTAACTAACTTTAAGATGTGGAGGTTTAGTGTCTCTTAAAACCACATTGGAACTCCGTAACCGGTACGCCCGTTTCCTCTTGGTTTCTTAATGTGTGTGTGTGTACACATTTGATGATTTAATTGCAAACAAAGTAAGAGTTCGCAAAGTGATCTTTTTCGGCACTGACACCTAAAAAAAAGCTGTCTTGGATTCACAATGAAATAGGATCTCATAGAAGCTATTAAGAAAGAAAAAAAATTTACAAAATATATCGTCTTTGTGGTTAAAATGTACAATTCTCTTCTGCTTGTCTTAAGCTATTTTATAATACTTTGGTAACTGTCATTTAATAGTGCTATTTTTTATGGGTATTTATATTTTTTGTAAAAAGGTTTTTAGAGTGCAAGCATGTCTTTCAAGTGATGACAACGGCCTTTTGAGCCAGTGACCTAGCCAGAGATGTCTTCACGATTCTCGAGTCACTTGGTCAAACCAACCTGTAGAATCACGCATAGTCTTCATTTTGATCGTGTCATTGTGCTGACATGCATTACTGCATAGATTTTTTTAGGTAACCGACCACGTTCAAACCTCCAAGTGTAAAAAATACTTCATTAAGGCAAAATCCTGTGTTTACAGACATGGTTTGGTTTAATTTGTCGCTCTACGGTCATTTTTTGTGCTCTCTGTGGGTTAATTAGACCGGGGCCTACAGTTTAACGTAGATTCCGAACCACTAACAAACATCCATGCCCCACCGCCAGGATTCAAACCTACAGTATGTGATACCAAAGGCCAGAGCGCCATCCAAATAGACTATCAGGTCGCAGTTTTACAGATATGAGATGAATACAAATCGTTTAATTTATTTCACACAATCGTCTGAATTCCAAGTAACTGGAATTATAAAGAATCAGTAGTCTGGTATCGGTACAAAATTCTGACTCTGAAGACGACGGATTTCCGACTCTTGCCTTTTTTTCAAGGCAGGAGTCGTAAATTTTGCGGCCAGCACCCAAATCTGCTTATAAATTGATTTTTAACGCATGCAGCTAGATAGGATCGCATCGTTCCGTAAACGTATCTGATTACTTTAGTGCTTACTCCTGAGTAGGGTTCTTTTGCACCTATCGAGTGACCTAACCAGAGATGTCTTCACGATTCTCGAGTCACTTGGTCAAACCAACCTGTAGAATCCCGCATAGTCTTCCTTTTGATCGTGTCACTGTGCTGACATGCATTACTACAGATTTTTTAGGTAACCGAATACGTTCAAAGCGCGATTTTCGCGAAATGAAATAAACAATTGATTTTATTTTGAAAATCAGACATTCAGCTTTTTGAAAACAGACAGTTCTTCGTTTGTTTCCAGGAGTCATTAGACGTCATGATTTAATTGGAGATTGGATTAAATTGGAGATAAATGTTTCTCAATCAATTTAAGTTTCGATTCTTGTATAGCATTCTATAATGAAAACAATGTATCGAAGGATTTTCAATTTGCATATTACACAAAATATGATGATAAAATGGATGAATCGTGTATGCTATTTCTATAGTGCTTTTTCTTATTAGTTAAAACTTATTTTGATTTTTGTCCTTTCAGGCCCGGCCCACCGACAGGCCCTTCAACAAGTAAGCATATTTTTCCATTTTTTTCATTTATTACTGCTATAATACTTTAAATTGTATTATTCCTATAAGTGGTGTTTGACTAAATTAAATGGAAAAATATTAATTCTTCAATTACATTTTAAATAGTACAACTTTTAATTGTCATTGATAAATATTTTTGAACATTGTATTTTAATTTTCAAAACATCTATAATTCCAACAAAATAATTTTAGTTGCATTGAAGAATTGTATTCTTTGATAGTCTGCATTTATGAAAGCTACAATTGTGAGTCAATAATTAAGTTGTTATATTTCTATTTTCATCTCTGGACTTTGAAGCTGCCAGTTTAAATATATAAAGAAAATTACTTTTTCTAAATTTTTTCATGTGGAAAATATTGGCTATATGAATGTAAGTTGAGATAAATCTATGTTCTCATGAATGGTGGTTATGCTTTACCCAAAAAATTTCCCTTTCTCCTTTCAAGGAATGGTAGTTTTAGATCATATCTAATGTGCTTGCAGAAAAGTAATTTCACATTTAAACACTTAAATACGTTATGAAACCTGGAATTAATTTTTTGTGAACCCAATATAAAAAGCTTAGTGATTTATGTGTGACAGACGTGAATAATGAATTTTCATTCTTTGAAGTGTTAAGTGCTTAATTTACTTCTCAAAATATAATGCTCTGGAATTTTCTTCCTTTAATATATTAAATAAGTGAATGGTTTTTCTGACATTTTTTGACAATGAGAAATGTTTCCAATATTTTTAAATTATGCATTCATGAGAAAATAATTATTTTTGTATTTTAATCTCTTTAAATTCCTTTTCAGTATGAAAGCATCGTCCAGCAGTTAGTAAGAGCAGAAGAATCTGCAAAGAAGCTGCAGGAGCAGTATAACGTGCTTCTCTCAGCACAAGAAAAATGGCTGTTGGAGCGAGCCGAACTCTTAAAGGTACAGTGGGATGAAATTTTAATTATAAATAATTTCCTAATGATTTGAGTTATCAAGATATTAGAAAAGTGTAATTCTATTCAATAAAAATACACAGATTTATAAATGCAGAGAACAGAATAGATTCAGCTATGGCAAGGAATTTTTCAACAAAATAAATAATTTTCAAAAACAATAATTTTTCAAATCATTCAATTTTCCAAAGCAGTAATTTTTCTAAATATTTCACTTAATAATTACAATGTCTCATCATCTGCAACATTTTAAGAAAAGGCATTATAATTTTTGCTAAAGGGGAAAAAAAAGGTTTTTATATAAAATTTTTCATCTGAAAATCAAAGTCTTTATTTAGATTTTTTTTTGAAAATGTTATAATATTTAAGTTGAACTTATTAATTTTGATTTATCTTTTGGCTGTATCTGAGATTTTTCTGTTTACCTGAAGAACTAACTAAAAAATTTTTTTTTTTATTTGATTCAAGAAATACTGCATATTCTTGAATTGTGTTAAAATCAAAAGATTGGAAAGAATATTTTATTTTTAGTAAAATCTCATTTGTACCCTAACTGTTTTGGGAGAATTATGAAACATTATTTGAATTATGAGATTATTATTTTATATTGAATTATCTTCCTTTAGAAATATTTAATAAAATTTAATGTTTGTCTTCTCCTTAGTAAAACTGTTGCTAAGAAAAAATCACAATGTTTTTTTTTGTTGGTATGAATAATGCTATTTCTTACCATTAGCAGAACCAATCTTAGTTGTGATATAAGCAGGTATCTATGAAGGAAGGTTTGTGACAAACTCTATGCATCATGATTTTTAATCCATTTTTTTTATTGTGGTAGATATATTTAGTAAACGTTCACTATAAACTTGTAAACAAATAGGGTTCAAACCTTACTTGCCAGAAAATAAAATAGTAAAAATACTGGTATTTCTAATGTGACTCGATTATCTTTGTATTTAACAAAACATACAAAATTCTTGTTAAGAATGTATACTTTGTTAACAATATTGGGATTTCTTTATAGCTCTTGCCCGCCGAAACAGCCATAGAGCAACCTGGACCCTCCAAATCTCGGAGTCCTGCAAAAAGTAAGTCTGAGTTTGAACAACTTATTACTCGAGCAGTGTTCTATTCTCGGTTCTTGCCTAATTTACTTTCTTTCCATTTCAGAACGCAGGGCTCATTCTCCAGAAAGGGAGGTCTCCAGAAAGGTATGTACATCTTCTGTGTCTCAATTCAAGCTTTACTTGGTTTTGCTCATTTTTTTACTCATGGCATCCACTTGATACTCAAATAGTTTGAGGTAATCAGAAAATCTACAAAAAGGTCTGATATTTACATTAAATAAAACAAAGTTTAATTTGTTTTATTTAATGTAAATATCAGACCTTTAGCTTTTGTTGATAGTTTGTTTTGAGTCATTATAAGTTGATATACACCACAAGTTATTTGGATACTGAATTAATGCATTCAAGATTTTCAATAAAATTTTTGAAAAACAAATTTTTCCTACACCTTCATAGAACACTGGTAACTGTGTTCAAATCATTTTAAAATTGAGCAGAATTTTAACTATGTTTTTATAGAGGATATGTATGCACTGAACAGAATTGTTTCAAATAGATTCATTTAGAGATGAATTATGACTCCTTTATTAAACCTTTTTTTTTTTCCTATATATTTCTGCTCTAAATGAATTAACTGAGTGACAGCCCCTTAAAAGTTCAGAACAATATCATTTTTTAATTGTAGAATAATAGATACATGTTGCTTACATGTACATAGTATGTATTTCAGATATTCTTTTAGTTAGGAATGTTTACATACAAAAGAAAAAAATGCCCATTTTTTTCTTAATATTAGCAAAAAAATGTTTGACTATATTTTATTGTCAATGTTTCAAAAAACCTTCAATTATCAAACTTCCCTAAATTATTATTAAAATATTTTGTCTCCAAACATTGCCTTAAGATGTGAATATTTTTTTTTTATTGAACTCAAGTAATCTTTTTATCACCAATGTAAATATAATAAATAACTATTTGAGTGGATGCAACAAAATAAGTGTATGATTAAGCTATAATGCTTTAAAAAATAAAAATCTACTTGTGCTATTTAAATGTATCAATTTGTATGAAAATAAACTTTTTGTTTTTCCACCTCAGAGAGCACGAACTGAACCATCAACTGCTCCTGCTAGAACTCCTGCTCCTGCTAGAACTCCTGCTCCTGCTCCTACTCCTGTTGCCACCCCTGCTGTACATGCTGCTAGTAAGAAACCCTTTTATTATCAGCACATTTTCAATTGTATTTTTTTCCGTCAAAATCTATTTTGAACAGGATTAGTTTTTGAAATCAATCTATGGTTTATCTTTCTCCTAAATTAAAAAAAGTGCATTGTGTAACTGTTCCAGAAACTTGGGATGAGAGAAAGCATATTTAATCAGAGTTGAGGGACAAAAAAAAAGTCAAAAGTTGATGCTTGTTGATTTTATTTTAACCTAACTCTATATTTTTAATTTATTTCTTTAACCACTTTTATGCATCATAATATATAGTTCTTCTTAGGACCGATTTCTTCCAAGTTTCTTCTTTATTAATTAAGAATTTTGAAAAAAAGTTCATTTTGAAATATTTATTAGAAATTAAAAAAGGATATTCAATTTGATGTCTTAGTCTAATGAAATTATTAACATTATATGTACTGTACTTTTCTAAAAATAATTGAAAACAAATTTTAACTTTGTTTTTAAAGGAAATAGTTTTAAATATTTGAAAGATTTCAAATATTTTGTAAAAATTTAAATACAACTGAATAAAACACTGCATGCTGATAATTGACATTTAAAATTATTAAATTACATATTGTTTTGAAAAAATAATTTTCTTAATTTACAGTAAGCTAAAATGAAACTAGTTTATTGAAAATGAACTCATTGATTTACTAGTATTCGATTAGTGAAACACTACACACACACTTTAAATTGCATAAAAGTTTCCTCTTAGAGTTTTAAATATTTTTTAATTTGTTAATCGGGAATAAAACTATGTAGAATATTTTTTAAATAAATTAATGTGTGTTGTAGTTAAATATATGGCAACACTTTAGATTTTTAAAAAAGTTACAGTATTCATGCATAATCATGCATATCAAAATTTATAAAATCGTTACCCCACTGATTTTTTCATGTTTGCTTTCACAATAAATAATTCAGTTTTACCTTTTAACTTGTATGTTTCTACTTACGAAATTTCTAGTAGTGAAAGTGCTTTTTTGTTTTTATAAGTGTTGTTTAAAGTTGATTTAAAAGCTGAAATATATCAAAGTTCATTTTGAGATGTATTTTTTCTTATATATATATATAAAAACTTTTATTTTTAATATCTATATTTCACACAAGATTTACAATTATAAAGATTTGTAACGTTTTTTGTTTAACATACAAGATTTATTATTTCTATTATAAATCTATATTTCAACTTTCTGTGAAGAAAATTATAAGTTTTTAGTTATCTCTTCATGTTTAAAAGTCAATAAAAATAACTAAATGTAAAATAATTTTCTTTACAATGTTTAAGCATCAGTACAGTAATTTTAGTGCACTTATATTTCAAGTTCACTTCATTTTCTTAATTTTATTACTGAAATTTCAATATTTTAAACAGTAAAATGTATATTTTGTTCTTCATTTGTATAATGTTGCTTACTGATGTGTCATACTTAATCATTTCCCAATACATGCGCAGGGAAGTGGATATTTCATGTATCGGTTACTTAGTGTTCAATTTCAGCATACCTAATCCTTAAGGCTTGTTCCCACCAAGGCAAGAGGTGTTTAATCGTGAAACACTGACCAATCACTAGCCTCGCCACGTTCGCCTGAAGCTGGTTTGGAATCCACCGCTTCGAGTTGACCAACTTTCAACTTGAAAGTGGAACTTCACTAGGCGTAATGCTATTTCTGACATTTCGTAATGCCATTTCTGTATTTATGAATCTTCAACGCTTCACGCCTCAGTTTGAACGAGCTTTTATTTCTTGGGCACCTTAAAATGTTAACACCAGGAGATAGCACCGTTGGTGTAGTAGTTAACAGCACACCTTGTATCAAAATGCCCACTTGGGTTTTGACTCAGATATTTCAAATTCTAAGTGGCACTTTTGTTTAATGAGTGGCCTGAATGTTTATTCTCAAAATCTGAAAATATTTTAAATCTAAGATACATTATTTTTTCTTAGTGATCTTTTGTCTTTTATATCGATTGACTATTTTGCATTATTGTTTGAATTGTTTGTTCTCTTAATAATTGGTTTGATGAAAAAAAAGTACCCTCTTTCCTGTTTTAAAATCATAAATTATCAGTATATCTTGTTATATACTATATATGCTGTTTGAGGTCAAAAATTGAAATCATTAAAAGAATATTAATACACAATAATGGAAAATTTCTTTTAAACTTCATTAAAACATCAGTATGGGAAATCTAATAAATTAATATTTATTGTTCATTGCATTATTGTACATATTATTACTGACATTTACAAACATTTTGTTTAAGTCATACTTAACTAGAAATCTGTGTGCACCAATGAATTGATTTCCATTATGACAAGAAATTATCAAATTAAAAGGAAATATTCCGAATTTGTATTATGTACTAGTTTCATTCAGTTTGTTGTATTTGAGCTCATCAATATGCGCGTCTACTTCATTATGTATTGCTGCCTATCTGAATAAATTTAACTCTTATTTCTATCTGTAACCCATTAGTAGCAAATATTTTTATTTCTTGATTGAAGCATTCTATTTATCATTAAATATTCACACACTTCTGTAGCTCCTTCCTGCCCAAAGAGCAGCACAAATCTTCAAAAATATACATTTTTTCTGTATGCACAGTAAATTTAAATTAACTAAAACCTATGAGATTTTCTTTGATTGAATTCTTATGTGTGCATGTTGTCACAAGTACAACATATTTTTTTTTTTTCGCCGAAAATATTATTATTATTAGCTTTTGAATTCAACAGATTATTTCATTTTTAAAAGATATGACTGAAAAATTTGACAATAGGAAATAATTTGTCGATTCTATCAAAAAGATTAAATTATTCAATATGTAACATGAACGTAGTTAATGGTTATATTTGTTATAAAGTTATTGAAATGAAATATGGTTTCAAATGTAATTCCTCAATTCATATTTGAAAGGAATCCAATAATCCAAGGTAAAACAAATGTCTCTAATTTCATAAACAATTATTATACAATCATTTCAAATAAAATTATATCTACATAATTAATTAGGTGAATACAAATTATAGTTTCTATAAAAATTAATATTTTGTGTATTCATTTGATAAATGGTTCCAGAATCTCTTTGTGAAAAATTATATTGTAAATATTTGAAACCATTGCAAAATGTTTAATAGGTAATTATAAGCTTATTATTGTAGCCTTTACATATTACCAAACCCTTTTATATCATTTTTTACTTTACTTTTTGCATTAATGATGCTTTTATTTTTTAAGGGCACCAGACTTCCAACAGCTCCAGCTCACGCAGTTCGTCCAGCTCGTGAGTATTTTTTTTTACTTGGATAATCATTTTTTTTTTTTTTTTTAAGTCTCTATTATGAACTGTTGTCAAAATCAATTATGAGTAATTTTGCTAAGTCTATGGGCATAAAAAACATGTTTGCATGGTTTTTTTTTAATTCTGTAGAATCCACTGTTTGAAGGTCACTATTTTAGGTAGTCTCGTGTTTTTTACATTTTTAATATTACTAATTTAACTTTTAAAATAGCTGATTTAAATATTTTGATTAATATGTTCAAATTTAACTTAAAAAGATATTTTCATTAGATTAATATTTGGAGTATGATCAAACTTACACTTTTGTAATATATTATTTCAGAATCCTGAACCTGCCCGTGGACCTGGACGACCCGTAAGTGTTCTGTTTCTTCAAAATTAATTTTTGTAATATCTAAATTTGCAAACCTTTTCACGTTAAGGCACTCGGACGGCATAGTGTTAATATAAGAATTTGAATCACAATACATTATGTCAATAAATTATTTAAGCAGTTTTTAGCTTTAATTCTAGAATTGTGACGAATAATGGTAACAATTCATCAATCGCTTACTGTATATTAACTTGTAGAGGTATAAATAAAATGCATCTGTCAAGGTAAAAAAAAAAATTTAAATGTGATGAGCATGTGTTTTAAAATAGTTTTGAAATTTACAATTTCAGTCCAATACTCTTGAAACATCTGTTTTTGAACATTGACCTTCGATGTTACCATCATTCCTTTCCTGCATAAGAGCAAGCTTTTGAAGCTCTTTAAAAAACAAAGATGGATTTTAAATTAGCCCTTAGTGAGAAAATTAAGATATTTGAATTTTTTTATTATTTTATCACAACTTAATTTACAAATGGTTTATAATCAAGATTTTACCTTTAATTTACACATTTGTAATCTAATGATGTATATAATATATCTCTTAATTTTCTTGTAAATTAGTTCCGAGTTCAGAAATTATATTTAACATATTTCCTTGAAAAAACGGTACTCTCAAACTAACTAAACTGCTGCATCATCAGTTACTATCAGTTTAACCCAACATTCATGTAAATCATTTTATGTTTAAATATACTGTCCTGATTCTATCAAACCACCTAGATGAAATACAGTGTTATATAAAAAAAAAAATATGAGAGAAAAATGTTTTGAAATTCAAAGAGCAATTAAATTTTAAAAGTATATATGTAATATAAATTTGAGAACTGCTCAATTATATCTAATAAGTTTTTTTTTTTTCGTCCATTTCAGAGAGACCTGACCCTCAACAGGGCTCTGTTTGAGGAGGTGGTAGAGGGAACTGCGCCAAGAGTATCCTGCGCAGTCCTCTCAAATAAAGTTCCCATTTGGAGCAGCTCCCAAAATGAAAGACTACTTAAAGGCTTTGTGGGCCACCGCACGCCAAGGTGACCAAGAAAAAAAAAGGCGTAAGGTGGTCACAAGGCATGATATTATGTCTGCCATGTATGAACAGGCAGACATAATCCTGTAAAAAGGTAGGGATCAAGAAAGTGATATCTAATAATAAAAGCTGTTTTGCAACTTTCGTGTTTTACTAAAATGAACCAATAATAGTATTACATAATTGAAATGCTAGTTATAATACTAAAATGAATCAAGAAAGAATTATCTAAGATTTATTATAAGTCAAGAAATTATTTTCTATAAGCAAAGCCTTTTTTCCGAAAAAGAAATGTGCAAATCATTACTAGCTCTAAGAATCTTTCCATTTGTCTGGAAATCAAACGTTAAAATATCATTACTTAATTAAAACAGTTTTAATTGGTAATGGGAGTTTATATTACTGCAAAATTCAATAACTGGTGAATAAATTGAAAAACATGAAAAATAATGATAAAAAAAATAATTGTTTCGCCTATATACAGATTATCCATAAAATTTGAAATTAATGCAAGAACAAAAATGAATAACAGCAAATGTAAAAAAATTAAAAACTATAGAATTCTGAATGATTTTCTTTTCTTGAAAAAATCTCCTTTTCACTTTGAAATAAATTTATCTCTACTTTCACCAGATGATCTTTCAGAACAATTTTACATTAATTCATTAGTTAATGGAAGAAATTTAAATAAACCAATAATTGGTTGTAAAAAAGATTTAATAAGAAAAATATATAAACCATTGAGAAACATTAAAAGTGGTCAGGGACAAGAAAAATAATTGATCAAGGGAAATGAAAAACTGCACTCTTAAAAACAATACCTATAATTTTATGGGTAAAATAAAATCACGAAGTAGCCTAATGTAATTTTTTACAGATGGTGTTGGGTAAGGCCAAAAGCGAAATAATTCCAAACCAGTATCCATGCGAGGGGTTGCTGTATCTAGTTT
>BPLR01001073.1:0-21212 GCA_021605095.1 Caerostris extrusa
AAAATACCAGAAACTCCGAGCGTTGTGCATCTGGCAGCTAGCAGGATTCATTAAATCGGGATTTTTTTGTTGTTTATTCCTTCTTCCATTTCTGCCATTTCTTTAAATCACTTTAAAATATCTTTAGAAACAGGAATGATAAAGGAAAAAAAAATCCTGCCAAAGTGAAATCTTGTCATTAATTAGAGCTTACAGAAAACTTGGGAATATTTCAAGAACAGGGTGATTATTTATTATGTAATCTTTAGATCGTATATATATATAAAATTAAAACGAACTTTTGGGACTAAATAAAACAGTCTTCTTTTTAAAAGGTTTTTATTTTTCGAATGATATCGTAATTTCTCGCTTTGAATAATTTTATGGCAATAGTATTTGTTTTTAGGAAGAAAGCATAACAAAAACTAATTATGTTACATAATATTCTTTTTTTTTATTTAATCCTTATAAATTGAAACGGATTCGAATTTTCAAGTTATTCCATATTTTAAGACATATTGTTGTTTATCTCTAATGTACATTCATTTTAATTTAAATATTGTCATTATTTCACTAATAGGAATTAGCGCTTTTTTAACTAATTTAAAACTTGATAAATAATTTTTTCTTATTTTTGCATTATAGAATGATTATCTGGGCAATTATTTCGTTTATTTAATTGTTTATCTATGTCTGATTATTTTAAAGTGTATTATTATAAATTAATTTTATTTAATGATTGAGTTTTATAATGTTTTCACAATAAGTGTGAATTGATTATTAGACTTTAATTAATTGTAAAAATTTTAAAATTTTATTTATAAATGTTTAAAACTTATTTCTTTACATATTTCAGAATAAATTTGAATTGATTATTAGGAGTACTTATTAATTATTAATGCAATAAATGCTTTTGTAATTCTTTATTTATAAATATTTAAATCTTAATTTTATAAATATTTCCAGTTTACCAGACATGGCTTAGCGTTAAATATCTTAACCGAATTGAATAATGAATGTAATAGTTTTTTCTATTTAAGAAGCAATTACAATCTATTAAACAATCTATTTTATTTAGTTTTGCGTTATAGAATAATTATCTGTTCTATTATATCATTTTAGATAATTGTTTTATCTATTTCTGATTATTTTAAAAAGTATATTATTATAAAAAAGTATTTAATAGTTTATATTGTGAAACAGTATTTATTTTATATTGTTTCAGAATAAATTTGAATTAAACATTAGAATATATAACAATTAATTGTAAATGTAATGATAATGATTTTTTGTAATTTTGTGCATTTATAAATAGTTAAAACTTATTTTTATAAATATATATATATATATATATATATATATATTATAAACATAAGTAAAATGAAATTAAAAAAAGACATAAAAAGGCCGCATGTCACTCCTTCTTACAGACAAGACACAGTATGTAGCCTTTGTAATGCACAAATTGCTACAAATCAATCGAAATAATGTATAATAGTCACAAAATCATTTTTCAACTGTGGAAGAAAAATATGTTTTAAAATTATTTAAATCAATATTTTTATTTAATAAACAAAATAAAATTCTTTTTTAGTGAAATGCATATTTGCATGCACATGTTAAATATGTAAATGTATCAACATGCAAAAATGTATATAATATTCTAATTTAATAAATGAACTTGTTATATGAAACTACATCCGTAATTAAATTTCGAAGTTAAAAATTATGATTTAAATAATCTATAAATTTAAGAAAATGACATTTGTATGGCTAATTACGTAATTACCGTTTCCATTCCAAAAGTTTCCGCATACCATTTATATCTGTCTTACTTTAGAAAAAGAGCATTCTACGGTGTTGGGAATTCCTTTCAATTTAAATTGAGCAAAACCTCGTAAAAACTTTTTCGCAGTATAACGCATCCATTTCTCCTCGTTAAAATACAGAAAATCCGAGCGTTGTGCATCTGGCAACAAGCTGATTAATTAAATCGGGATTCTTTTTTTTTTTTATTCCTTCATCCATTTCTGCCATTTCTTTAAAAAATCACTTTAAAATATATTTAGAAACATGAAAGATAAATGAAAAAAGAAATCCAGAAAAGAAGTGAAATCTTGTCTTTAATTAATGCTTTCAGAAATCGGGAGAATTTCAAGAACATGGTGATTATTTATTATGTAATCTTTTAGATCATATATATATAGGAATTAAAACTTTCGGTATTAAATACGACCATCTTTTAAAAAGTTATTTATTTTTCTGGAAAAGAATAATAAAACTAATTATGTTACATAATATTTTTTCAAGATTTTATCCTTGTAAGATTTGAAACGAGATTCGAATTTTCAAACTATTTTAATATTTTAAAAAGACATATTTATGTTTCTCTCATGTAAATTTATTTAATTTAAAAATGCGCTTTATTTCACTAATAGGCCTTAACGTTTTCTGTTAAACAACTAATTTCATATTTGGTAAATAATTTTTAATTTTACATTATAGAATAATTATCTATGCTATTATATATTTATTTGATAATTTAAAAAGTGCATTATTATAAAATAATTTTTGTTGAACAATTAGAGTTTAATATTGCTTGAGAATAAATTTTTGAATTGATTATTAAAATCTTTAGTAATAAATTGTAAATACAATGTTGAATTTTAATTTTTTTTTATTTAGAAATATATTTAATACTTATTTCTATAAATATTTCATAATAAATTTGAATTGTTTATTAGAATTAATAACTAATTCTAATTGCAATGAATAATTCGTAATATATTTATTTATATATATCTAAAACCTAGTTTTTAAATATTTCGTTTTCATTTACACAACCGTAACAAACATGGTTTTAGTCTTAAATTAGCTCACCAAATTAAATAACTTTAAAAAAAAAAAAATTTGTTGACAAAAGTAATTAGGTGCCTAATGGCCGAGTGTAGAATTCTAGATGCCGGATCGAAATCGATCTGTCTCCAATCGAAATCAATATTCGCAATCGTGTATTTATATATATTCTGATATTTCTTATAAAATAACATATATCTATAAAAATCTACATATTCTAGCAAAAATGTAGATTTTTGTATTTTTTAAAATTATCTTTATTTTACACCGAATTTCGTGTTATGATTTTTCATAAAATATCTTTTATTTTCTATATAATATTGTTGATAAAATAAAAATGTAGAGGCGAGACATATGTCAAAAATCCTTCTGTGTTTCAATAATTATATTGAAAGATATCAATGAATATATAATTCTGGTACTCTTGTTGATACTTCGCAGGCACTTATGTAAATCCTACCCACTCTAAGAATAAGAGAAGACAGAAATTTCTCTAAAGTTAAATGCAGTACCAATAAAAACGTTACATAAAATAAGTTGCTTTACATTTTTTTTTTTTTTTTTTACTTTTCGTAAACAAAATGCACTTTCGTATATCAGCTTTTACCATTCAGTATATTTATATTTTATACAATGTTTTCGTGTTTTTCAAGATAAGATACTATTTATTTTTTGTTCTGTCAATAAATTTAAAACTTTTGATATTTATTTGTCGCGATGTCTTTTACCCAACAAGATTACAAGAAGACAAAAAAGAAAACGAATTCTCCTGCTTTGCAAATTTGCAAATTTCATTTTCCCTCTTATCTCCCTATTTTGTTGTTCGAAACTTCGAAAACTTTTCAATGTAAAAAAACCGTGGAAAAGACATGCTTTTTCACATACGTGCAAGAGCAGGCACAAAATTCAAACCGAATAAAACTAAGAATGAAAAATAAGAATGATAAAAAAAAATATATTTTGTAAACTCTCAATACATATCTCGAACTACAGTTACAGTTACTGTCGGCCGTCATTACCTCGGCGGAGATACTGCAAAGAAAAGGAAGTTGCCATCCTTGCCTAACCAAATTCACCGGAGGAAATAAAACGAGGCCGGGAAACAAGCAAGATAAGCATATTAGAGCAGAAGGAAGAAAGACGCTCAACTCGACGTAGTATACGGTTGGGTAATTTAATAGTTGTTGGAGTTGGATGATACTGTTGTCTTAATCAGTATCTAAGATATTGAGTTGCCAGTTAATGGCCTATTTTTAGGTTTTTATTATTAGATCATCCATTACACGAATGGGCTGCCAGGTGTAGGGTGGCGAAAAGATCCATCTGTTGTGGCGTGACCCTAAAGAAATTTAGTTAGTTGGTGTGCGGTGATGGAAATTGGGTTGGACAGATAAGGTGTTTTCAAAGGTGGGTATGGATGGATGGATGGAAAGTGATGAAGAATTTGATAATGGGTAAGTTCGCTTTACGAACGAACTGTGTTGAATGTTTGAAAATGATTGCGTTTGGCTATGGGATGACCTTTGCCAAAGGGTTTTTTTTTAGCATTTATACAACGATGGCTATTAGGTGTAAAGTGTAAAGTGCATGACTTGTGTCATATTTATATTATTGCAATTGACTGCTTTTACAAATACTAATCGCAATGTTTTTTTGAGTTTACTTAATAAAAATAAGAATGCGCCATTATTAAATTTAAAATTTATTCATCATTTTGTTAAATGAAATATTCACTGCAAAAAAAAAAAAAGGGTTTTACAATGAAACATTCAGTTATCATGAAGAAATCTAACAAAATGAAATAAAATGAGAGAAAAGAGTTAAGTTATATGTAAAGATATATTCATCAGCTAGCAATGATCAAAATAATAAATTCTGATATTTCTTATAAAATAACATATATCTGAAAAATATTCTAGCAAACATGTAAATTTTTTTTTTTTAAAATTCTTTTATTTTCCCCCAAATTTTTTATTACGATTTTTATTAGATATATTTTATTTCTTAATATAATATTGTTGATAAAATTAAAATGTAGATCCCCATCTATCACAATCGCAACCAATATTCGCAATAGCTTATTTATATATATTCTGATACTTTTTATAAAATAACATAAATCTGAAAAATATTCTTGCAAAAATGTAAATTTTCTATTTTTAAAATTCTCTTTATTTTCAATAAATTTTGTATGGCGATTCTTTATAAAATATATTTTATTTTCTATATAATATTGCTGATAAAATAAAATTGTCACCTTGTAGTAAACATCTGCCCCAATCATAATCAATTCATCTGGTTTGAAATAGTGATATTAAACAGCGTCAATGAATATATAATTCTTTTCCTTTTATAGACTCGCAGGTAAATGTGTAAGTCCTCCTACATACACAAGAGGAGACAAAAATTTCTATAAAGTTAAATGCTATACCAATAAAAACGTTACATAAACTAAGTTGCATTACATTTTTTTTTTTACGTAAACAAAATGCAATTTCGTATGTCAGCTTTTTCATGTTACAGTATATTTATATTTTCTACAATGTTTTCGTACTTTTCAAGATAAGGTTCTATTTTTTTCTTGTTCTGTCAATAAATTTAAAACTTTTGATATTTATTTGTCGCGATGTCTTTTTACCCAACAAGATTACAAGAAGACAAAAAAAGAAAACGAATTCTCCTGCTTTGCAAATTTGCAAATTTCATTTTTTCCCTCTTATCTCCCTATTTTTGTTGTTCGAAACTTCGAAAACTTTTCCAATGTAAAAAAAAACCGTGGAAAAGACATGCTTTTTCACATACGTGCAAGGCAGGCACAAAAATTCAAAAACCGAATAAAAGTAAGAATGAAAAATAATAATGATAAAAAAATATATTTTGTAAACTCTCAATACATATCTCGAACTACAGTTACAGTTACTGTCGGCCGTCATTACCTCGGCGATACTGCAAAGAAAAGAAAGTTGCCATCCTTACCTAACCAAATTCACCGGAGGAAATAAAACAGAGGCCGGGAAACAAGCAAGATAAGCATATTAGAGCTGAAGGAAGAAAGACGCTCAACTCGACGTAGTAGTATAAGGATGGGTAATTTAATAGTTGTTGGAGGGGGATGATACTGTTGTCTTAATCAGTATCTAAGATACTGAGTTGCCAGTTGATGGCCTATTTTTAGGTTTTTATTATTAGATCATCCATTACACGAATGGGCTGCCAGGTGTAGGGTGGTGAAAAGATTCGTCTGTTGTGGCGTGACCTTAAAGGGAAATTTAGTTAGTTGGTGTGCGGTGATGGAAATTGGGTTGGACAGATAAGGTGTTTTCAAGGAGGGTAAGGATGGATGGATGGAAGGTGATGAAGAATTTGATAATGGGTAGGTTCGTTTTACGATCGAGCATTGTTGTATGTTTACAAATGATTACGTTTGGTTATAGGATAATCTGAGCCAAATGGTTTTTTTAGCATGGATATAATGATGCGTATTAGGTGGCGATTATTATTTTTTATGGTGGTACCTATTATTTTTATTTATGATGCCTATTATTTTTTTGCATGGATACAATGATGTCGAAGGGTTAGAATCCAACCGTTTTGTCAGGTTTATATTACGGTACTAAACTGCTTTTGCAAATATTTGTAAGATTGTTCATTTAATTTGATTTAACAAATATAAAGATGCATCCATGTAAAATTTAAAATTTATTCATTATTTTGTTTAATGAAATACTTTCTGCAAAAAAGAAAGGCTTTGCAATGAAATATTTAGTTATCATGAAGAAATCTAAGAAAATAGAAAAAGAAAATGAAAGAAAAAGTTAAACTACATATAAAGATATATTGTTTAACTAGTAATCATAGCATTATTGGCAATTTCCGCACTGGCAGACAGGATTACTTATTTCTTGAAGTGATCATATTAAGTAAAAATTATGCTTTGCAATTTTGATATCATGTTAATTTCGTATTCTGCCATTTTGATTACATAGCAGTTCTACGTTTTCAGTAGTGTACCACGTAATACCTACATATATATGTGGTCTACCACTTTTGAACGATTTCCTCAAAGGTATCATCTGAGAAGTTGGAACCCTGCTCTTCAAACCGAATAGAAGCACGTAATAAAATAATGATTAAAATCAATAATAACATTATATTTTTATATTTCTTCTTTCCTAATTTGTGTCAATTAAATTCATCAAATTTGTATTATCTTCATTTTTCTTATAATCTTAAAAGACAAATGAATATTAGCCAAATTTTTAAAAAACTGTCTTTAGTCTTATATATTTACTCCATTTATCAATTCAATTTGAAGATTTCTTTTGTGAGGTTTCTATCAGGAATTACTGTTTTGTACGTTTTCATTCATGTGAATTGATACCTGAATTTATTTTTATAGCGTTTTAGTGCATGGATAGTAGGTTGCTATTTCAAAATATATTGAAATTTACATCAAATTATTGAAAATAATGTTCCTTTTCACCAAACGATGTCTTACAATTTCGTAATTTCGATTAAAAAGATAAATAAATTCGATTTCGATTAAAAGATAAATAATTCGGTGAAAGATTTCTTAATTTCATTTAATATTTTAAAAAATAACGAATAATTCTAATAATAATTAATAATAGAATTATTGTAACTTACTAACTAATAACTTTTGCAGTTACCGACGAAATGTATTTTTATAGTTTAAATTTTGTAAATAGTGAGCAGTGTTACAATGTAGAAGAAATAAAAAGTAAATTCAAATTTAAAAATTATAATAATGGAATAAAAAAAGGTTTTTCTTTACAAAAAAAAAAAAAAAAATGTTAAGGTCTTCTTTTATCATCTTCTAGTTACTAAAAGAATTATTTTTTATGCCTAAAAAAAAAAGAGGTAAATTTTTGTGGAGCTTTGTGATTAATGAAGTATAACATACGCGAATGTCAACTAACTACTTGTCAAAACAATTTGTTAAGTTGTACGAAAAGAAAAAAAACCTTAAGAGGATAAAATCTTCTTTAAACCATTAAATATTTATTTTAAAAAGAAAGCTTTTTCTTCCTTGAAAAAAAGAAGAATTTTAATTTAAATTCATGTTCTTGAATTTTACTTACTTTTAACCAGATAAATATTTTTTTTGTGTCGTACATGAACGAAATGAAATATACGTTGTCTGAGTTATAGCAATAATAAATATTCTTATTTTTATATTATTACAAATGTGATTATTGGCAACAGAAAAAAAATTATTTTAGGTATGGTAAATTTTATTAAGAAAAATATCTCTGTTGATTTAAAGATTTGGGATTTTGAATAATTTGCCGTAAATATTAAAAAAAAATTGTGAAATATAACCCAGCATTACTTGGTTTGTTTAAATATATGTTAAATTAAGATATTCTTAAAATAAATAATATATATATTCTAATTTTAAAATTAAAATTAAAAAGATTTAGTATAAAAGAAAAAAAAAAAAAAAAATAGAACGAAAAACATACATTTAGGTAACACTTTTTCATTCTTCGAATTAAAATATTTATGAAATCAAATTAATTTCAATTTGTGATTTCAGTTCATATTTCTTGTTTAATTTTGTAAAAACGTAATTATTTTATTTTTTAAGACATATACTATTTCGGAATATTTAGATTTAAAAACATACGCCTTTAAAAGCAAATTGATTTTATCAAATTGTTGTTTACTGACACAGTTATAGTATAAATTATAAAATGATATTTTTATAAAATATATATTGTTACAAAACATCGATATTTGTCATTGATTTTATAACATTATAATTTGTTATAACTACATAATTCACTATGATATTTTAAAATTACAGTTTATTTAAAAATATTAATTATAATTATTTATTAATCTTCTTACTACGTACCATATAAAAATTTAATAAATTCAGAACAAAATAACAAGATGTTCAAAAGGATGTAGTTTTAAGTAGCCTTATGGTGTTAGTAATCGTAAAGAATTAATTATAACATCCTTATACATATATATATATATATATATATTAAATATAACATCCTTATTTAAATTTTCATTCTTACCGAGCTATTACAATGTTTTTAGATTCATAGACTACAGAAAAACTTAAGATATAGAAAATAATAAAATATAACTTCAAAACATGCAGGTACAATTTATATTAATTTCTACCAGACTTACATCGAATATAAATAAAATGTATTATTTAAAGATGAACAAATAATATAAAAAATATTTTTTTTAACTCAATTCTACTTTTTTTTCACTATATTCCAGAAAAGTCCTTTACAAATAAAGTTCAAATTTTCGTCTTACATCTGGCGCCATTTATTATTAGATACATGCAACTTAAATCTAAAAAAAAAACTAAAATTAATTAATTGAATTGAATTACTGAATTAATATTTGAAAAAACTATTAACATCCAGTGTCATCCACTACAAGTTAAAAAAAAAGATGTATTTGAACTTGAGTGGATGAATAAAAAAGTATTTTATTAATTATTGAAAATTTGAACAAGATATATATATAGAGTGTGAGCTAATAGTAGGAATTGAAAAAAAAAACATCTTTAATGTAAACATCAAGCTTTCCTCGTGACTTTAAATAATTTAAAAAATCTTTATAATTATATTATTCCTTAATGTTTATAATAATAATGTAACAAGTAGTCAGAATGATTATAACATAATGAAATTTAATCATCAAACTTTTATAGTAAAGTTACTCTCATGCTAATAAAAATAAATAATTCCCTAATTAGATTGACCGTGAAAAAGAAACTACGCTCTTGCTCGAGTTATAATTTATTCACTCAGTACAGAAATTGGTACAACAAATAAATAGTGAACTAGACAGAAGTGCTCAGTAAATCTCATTTCGTGCTTTCCAAAGTTTAATTTCATTTAAAACTTGTGCAAAACTAATTTTACTTAGTTAAAATACAGAATTTATTAAATTATCTTCCAATATTTGTTTTTTGCAGAAAAATAAATTGCATCTTTCGAATTAGAAAATAAAAACCCAAGAAAAGATAACGATTTTTCTTCACTGAAATCGATATAACTCTTTGTTTTGAGATCATAAGAACATTAAGTGAAAGAATAAAATGAGAATACATAAAAAAAAAAATCCTAATAAAAATCAGTAAAAAAACAAAAGCAATTTTTAGCTGATGCATTGTTATGAAAGGCACAACATCTGCAATTATAAAACATCTTTTTTTTTAAGTTTTAAATACTACTTTCAAGAATATTTGTTCAGACATGTAATTAGGAAAAATTCTTTAATTTTCTTTCCAAACGAATTATATTAATTTTATTTTCGCAAAGAAAACGATAATAAAAATATTTCTTAAAAAAATCGTTTTCTTTGTTTCTTCTAATGTTCTGATCAGACGATCATCGAATGAGGTTCATTAGTTTTTACATTTGCTTTGCCCCAGTTTTTTATTAGAGAATATTTCTTTTTAAAATTGAAAAAAAAAAAACCCCAAGAAATTACTATTTTGCTTTCTGTATTATGAGCATATTTATAACTTCAAAACTTGCAGGTGCAATTTATGATCTTTTTTTCTTTAAAGTTAAAGGTTTGGTGATAATTAAAAAAAAAACTTTTGAATGGGTAATTATCTTTAAAATGCGATAAGCCTTACGAAATTTTGTAATGTTACGGATATTATTTGTTTTAATTTACTACTTATTTAATGGAGAATTTTACATAACGTTATAGCGATGTAAAATTTCAAATCTTATCCTCATTGCACAAGCTTTTATTTATTAAAGCACTGATTTTATTTACTGAGACATTGAATTAGCAGAATTACGATGATTGATTGATCTGTCGCTCTACAGTCATTTGTATACACTTAAGGCTAATTAGACCGGGACTTAACATGGACTCCTAATCACTAATAAACATTCGAAGCACAAGCATTCGAACCTGAAGCCTGTGATACCAAAGGCCAGAGCGCTAGCCAATTGGCCAACAGATCATTGATTTAACGTTAACAATTAGTTTACCTGAAATGGTATATGAATATTCCCATCTTAAGAAAGAAATTATTTTCTATTTTAAATATAAATAATATTTATTAAATATATCTTCAGCGTGTAGGGTCAGTTCTTTTGCATCGTTACATTGGAAACAAGCTTATTATTCATGTGTAATATATTTTTCCTTAACTACATAACATTTTACCTAACTTTAATTTTAATCAATTTTGTTGATATCATTTTTGGATGAAAAAAACATTTGCTAAAATCAAGTAATGGGTAAACGTTACATTTCTATATAAATCATAGTTATTTAAACTATATCTGTTTTAATTAAACCTAGCAGATACGCTATATTATTGGCACATATTCAAATGCCCGTTGAATAAATGGGTACGGAGAATGTGAAATTATCTGTGGATGAAAATGAAATGTAAAATATATGTGCGTGAAAGTAACCTCCTGTCAATAAATATCAGGAAAATCAGGATCAACCTAAGAGTGTAGGATGACAAGCACTGTGAATGAAAAGGAGGAGACACCTCGTCATTGTCTAGTAGGTGGAGATAAATCTAGTCGGCTTGCTTGTAGAAGAAGGACTTGAAGAAGACTTGTAACTGTGCAGTTAGGGTTCTCAATAACCCAACCATTTAAAAGGCCTTTTCTTTTAGCTGCAGTTTCTACTTCCATGATGGAAGCAATTACAGATAAAACACTGGGTTGCCCCTTGTCTTCAATTATATCTTTCAACGAGCACCATAAGGTATAGAAGACTTTTTACTTTGAAGTTCTTTAGTTTGCAGTCCTCAATGTCACCTACACTCGTGGATGTTGGAGACTTTTTATAACAATTTTATTAGGCCAACTGGATTTTGAAAACTTTAATTTACTTGCCTTTAAGGAAAGTTATTAAGGATTGTTGGAACGTCTTAGGAGGCGCAAAAATACTTTAGGTAATTTCCTGAATGCTTGATAGCAATTTCATCGTTGAATTGCTTTCCAATAAGTTCAAGGATATTAAAAACGTCCTCATCGGATCGCATCATATCTCGAGGAAATCTGACAGGAGATGATGGAGAGGCTCCCTCTTTCATGTTTATTTGTTTTTGAGCTATTCGAAAGTATTTTTAACAGGAATTCGCTTCGAATTCGACACCTTTGAATGTGTTTAGCACCATGTTTCCTTGAATGGAGAAAAACCCTTTTTAGATCTGAAGGAAAATAATTGCCTGACGTTGGAAATTAACATGAGAGTCGAAGTAATTCTGTATTACTGCTAAAAATATTCTTATGAACTAAATTCCAAAGAAATTTAAGAATTTTGTTGTTGATTTCAAAGGACAAGCATTTTAAATTAAGTAGTCTCTAGAATAGCTAAAATATAGCAGATTAAGATTTACCATATTTTTTCCACCAAGAACCTGCTACACATATTTTATCCCCATGGGATTCCAGAAACATTTTATCCTCATGGGATTCCTGGAACATTTCCAGAAATGACAATTTTTTGGAGGAAGGGGGGGGGTTACCTTCATTTACTCAGTCCAACGAAAATGTTTTATCGTGTCTATCCCCAAAACATACACGAGAGTTTGTGGAAATTTCTGTCTTTATGCTTCGGATGTCGAGTGTGTTTCTGTTGTAATTAATCCCGAATTTCCCATACCATATCATTTTGTCACCGAATAGTATTTAAAATTTTCCCCCTTTCTCCATCGAGGAAGGAAGAAGAATTTAATAAAAAGAAAGATGTCTTGAAGTATTTTTGGCTAATAGAGAAAAACAAAATAATTGTTAGTATGAGCTAACTGTTATCGATGTAAAAATCTCAATTCATAAAGTTCCGAATGAAGATTAAAAGTTAAGACAAATATCCTGCTCTTGAATGGTTTATTAAGAAAGAATAAATGACCACAAGACACCTCAAGCTTTTAATTGGGTTTGACATTAATTAATCTGATTAATTATATTAGAAGGGAATTGAAAGGACATCAAGTTTCAAAATGTATAGTAGTTTCGACTTTGTGACAATTAATATTTGGTAATTGCAGCCAAGTCACTACTCTACTCATGGACCAGTGGCAAAATGCACAGCTGGTTTGCAGGAGTGTCGAGGTTCCCCTCACAATCGGCGTTGTTGTAGTCACTGTTCTCCGAAACTAGTAGACTCGATGGCTATTGAGACAATGTGTAAAAGGCATCTTGCATCTGTAATAAGACTGTCTTATGAGAATTTGCTAGGTTTTCCCTCATATTACATGCAAAAGTGAAGCAGTTATGCCTAAAAGACTTCACGGAAGGCACCATCGCCGTTCTTCACATGTCGGTGGGCTGTTTGTGGATACATAAATGGTAGATGAGGCCCACCCGCTTTTTGATGGAAACTGTTATAGGCACCATTGCACAGCTACTAATTAGTGATAATTATAAATACTTAAATGTGCCTTTAGAATATACTTAGCTGCTATCATTTTATCAATTTAAACTCTTTCTGTACATGTACTGTACATGTCAATTGGTTCACGTCTATGTTGCATGAATGAATGTTCCTCTTTCCTTGTTGGGGACGTAATGTAACAAATCCTTAATATAGTTTGAAAAATGCGAATATGTCATATTAGTGGAAAATAATGTTATACCCAATGCCCATCATAAAGAAATATTTATTGGAGTAAAATGTTATCGAAAAAATGTTTGTTGTATAAATAGGTTTTTAAATACAGATTAAGCTTGTTGGGGATTTCTATCTTTGTATTTCATATAAATATTAAAATTTTCTCATAAAAAACTCGTTATGCAACTTCTTTTGAAAACCATCTGCTTTTATGCCTTTATATGTTATATCTATCTATCGATATATATATATATATCCTACAAATTTATATATTTCGAATATATTCATATGTATCAAATATCTATCACTCACTTGATGTCCTGAGAGCTCTACAAAAGTTAGAAAACTTTTCAAAAAGCCATGCAAATCTCTTTTATGTATTTTTCACATCGCAAGACGTTTTTCGACTCTCAGAATTTTGTATGAAATCACTTCGCCCAAAAAGAAATTTTTGTCTGGTCATTTTCTATCGATTTGGAATAAAGTTCAGTTATTTTTTTTTAACTACAAAAAGAAAAAAATGGAAAAAGTAAATGTTCGATCAACATCAATAATATTAAATAAAAGAGTAAAATAATCAATAAAATAATGCTTGTGTAAATTATTTATTTATTTAAAATTTTAATAGAAATAAAACGAAAAAGAATAATTTTTAGACGGACTTTTAAAATAGGCAACTAAATTTATCGATAAATTTAGAATAAAGGCACAGATTTAACAACATTACAGGATACTCATTCTTTTTTAAAAATTTTTTTTTATCGGGGTGAATATGATGCTGTCTTGGCTATAGGTCCGTGACATTATTCTAAAATACGTGGCAGAAATTAAAACTAAATATTTAGGTCAGCAAAAAAATAGACGAAAATTATGTAGTCGTATATATAATAACAATATATAGCCATATATATAGTAACAGTATATAGCCGGCAATTTCTACAATGTAATAGTATATAGCAGAAACACTATTACAATATAACAGTGTGTAACAGTTAAAGTGTGTAACAGTGTTGTAGTACTGTTGCGTTATATATTGTTATAAAAATATATAACGCAACAGCAACAATATTAAACAGTATGAGCAACAGTAAACTACAAAACCAACAACAGCAGTATAACGGTACATAACAGCAATAGTATTACAACAGTATAACAGTACATAATAGCAACAGTATAACAGTATATAACAGCAACAATATTAGCAGCAATACAACAGTATATATAACAGCAACAGTATCACAACAGTATAGCGTATAAAGCACATAACAGCAACAATACTATAAGGGGTATAACAGTATATAACAGCATCAATATTACAACAATAACAGCACCAATATTACAACAATATCAGCAACAGTAAATATAAAAACAACAACAATAGCAAAGAATAACACTATAACAATACGTAGCCGAATAGCAACCATATAACTTTGTCATATTCCTGGCTATTGAATTAGCTAATGCTTCTTATAATATTTTGAACAGATATTTCTTCATGAAGTTCTATGATTATCAATCTTTGGTATATTCCTGTGACTATTGAATTTGCTAGTTCTTGTAATACGTTGACCAATTGCTTCATAAATTTCTTGGTTTACTGACCACTGCATACTCAATGTGTTTCCTCCTAGCATCGTATGTGATAAATTAAAATTCATGAGTAGATTTCGGTTGTTTCTTTTTTTTTTGCATTTGCATTTGCAAATAAACAAGAAAGGGTGAACCCTTCAACTATTAAACTACCCAACGCAATTTTCGTATAGGTAACGAGTAGGAAGCTCTAGGATGGAATCTGCACTTGACATTCGTTGCAATTTCTGCCTTCAATACCAAGGAGACTAATGGAGACAAGTGTAAGTTTTTCATTGGCCATTCCGGGTTGGATTTTTTAAGATTTTTAACATATATCCCAATGCGGAGAAGTTACCCTTAAAAGTCCTATCAGAAGGGACCTCCCTACTTCCTTCATTAGTGAGATATTCGTGGTATACATAAGCGGAAAACGAAACCCACCAATGTACATGAACAAGAAATGAAGCTGTTGATCTATTATTATTAACAAATTAGTTATAGAAATTCAACTTGTAATAAAAATTTAGAAATAAAGGTATTAAAAAGCAGGTATATGAGAAAAACTCATTATCTATAAACTATTAATTTCTAACCCCCTTTTTTTTCAATATCTTCTTTTCTTTTTTACCAAATTGGCTAAATTTTAATATTTTATTGCTTTATAATGCACAATTGCAGAAAGTGCTCCTCTGACAAGTATGAGGAAAAAACATAAACTACGAAGAGCTAGCAATGGAATAAATTAAACAATATATTTCAACAATGTATTTAGTATAATAAAAAAAAATAAATAGCTTTTATAATAAGTGCTTAAACATAGTCATCTATCACCGCCATGGAAAGTACTCCACGCTGTTAGAATCTATCGAAGCACTAATTACTTTCAGTTTCTTAAGTACACCAATATATTTGAAAATATTTCCTTCTTACATTTATTCTGCTCTACGGTTAACTAAATCCACTTTTATTGATTTCACAGTCGACTTCCTCCATTTCACAGTTATTTATCAAACAGTTACAGTTAACTATTTACTTCCGCAACATTGCAAAATCTTCGGAAGGAACCAAACGCGAAAATTGTTTTCTAAAACCATTTGAGAAACCATAAATTTCAAAATTGTATCTCTTCATGTTCGATAAACCATTCGAGAAAAAGGATCTTTGTCTTAACTTTTTAATTTTTATTTCGTACTCGAGCTCAACAAATTGAGAGTTACACATCGATAACAGACTGGCTCACGGTATCGATATCGTTTTTATATTATTATTTTCACCTTACTAGCCAATAGAGGGCGCATTTCTATTTCTTTTGATTTTTTTTTTTTGTTTTCCCATAGAGTGAAATAGCGATTGTGTTAAATGCTAATCGATGACAAAACGATACTGTGTCGGAAATTGGGGATTAGACGGCAATCTAGACCTGCAGTCATTTTAAGCCCTCTATGGATACTTAGTTTAAATGAGTTTCCTTTTTGCTGACGAGAAAACTTATCTGCAGCAATTAGAGTGAGGCCTTTCATTAATTTAGTTTTCATCAGTTCATCAGTTTAGTATTTTTAAATTGTTTTGTGGAGCTTTAGTAGGCTAGTGCTGAAACTTTGCAAGGGGCTTAAAAGCTTAACGGTTTAAAACGGCATGGAAATTAAACTGATAAATAAACCAGATTTAAAATAAAAACTTGGTTAAAAGTTAATTACATATTACTGGTTCTAAAATTACTATTTTTTCAATGAGTTGAACATTTATTTAACCCTTTGAACCAATGGTACAGAACATGTTTTTGATAAATTAGATCCATAATTTCAAATTATCTATTAACTGATAATGCGATAATAGACATTATTAAAGTAAAAAATATTAAGTTGTATTTAATAAACCATTAATCTTGTTCTTTTGATCGCACTTACGAAACAATAGCAACATCGGAGAGAAGGAAATTTATTAATATTTTGAAATTATTAAAGGCAAACCACTTCAACTTTCTTAGGGACAACAACAAGAGAAGATATTGAAATATTCTGATATTTCTTGTTCGTTGTAATTTTTTCGTTGTCTTAAAATCCCGTTCACTTTTAATTTGAAGCTACTCTGTCATTGGAATGACAAATGTGTAGAATATGTGTAATTCTTAACCATTCATCATCAATTCAGTTTGATATCTTTCATCATTATTGGAAGGATAAATATGTAAATATTTATCATTCCTTTAGCCTTTTAGCCTTAGCCTTTTCAATTTTTTAATTTGAAGACATTATTCGATTGAGCCCTTTAGCTTTAAGCTAAAATTTCTCAATTACGAATAAAGTGATCCGGTGATAAGGTGATCAAGGTCCTATCCTCAAGTCCTATCAGAAGACTCCCTTCATCATTCAACGGTGAGTTATCCGTGGTATACATAAGCGGAATACGAAACCCACCGACGTACATCAACAAGAAATGAAGCTGTCAAAGTATTATTATTAACAAATTAATTATTGAAATTAAAATTTCCAATTAAAAAATTTAGAAATAAAGTTATTACAGCAGAAATATAAGAAAACACATGATCTATTTAGTTATAATTTCCACACCCATTTTTCCAATACCAACTTTTTGTTTACGTCAAATTGGCTAAATTTCGGTATTTTTATTGCTTTTATAATGCACACTTGCAAAAAGGGCCTCTCTGACAAATTTGATAAAAAAAAAAAACGTAAACTACGAAGAACTAGCAAGGGAATAAATTAAACAATGTATTTAGTATGGCAAAATATAAATAAATAGCTTTTATAATAAGTGCTTAAACACAATCATCAGTCACCTCCATGGAAATTACTCCGCACTGTTAGAATCTATCGACAGCACTAATTACTTTCCAGTTTCTTAAGTACACCAATATATTTGAAAATATTTCCCTCTTGCATTTATTCTGTCCACTAGGATAACTAAATCCGCTTTATATTGATTTCACAGTCCACTTCCTCCATTTCACAGTTATTTATCAAACATTTACAGTTAACTATTTACTTCCGCAACGTTGGAAAATCTTCCGAAGGCACCCAAACGCGAGAAACTGTTTTCTAAAACCATTTTGAGAAACCATAAATTTCAAAATTGTATCTCTTCGTGTTCGATAAAGCATTCGAGAAAAAAGGATCTTTGTCTTAACTTTTAATTTTATTTCGTACTCGAGCTCAACAAATTGAGACTTTTACACATCGATAACAGACTGGCTCACTGTATCGATATCGTTTTCGAATATTATTATTTTCACCGTGCTGGCCGATAGAGGGCGCTTTTTCTCTTCTTTCGATTTTTATTTGTTTTCCCATAGATGAAATGGTGATTGTGTTAAAATGCTAATCGATGACAAAACGATACTATGTCGGAAATTGGGGATTAGGGCGGCAATCTAGACCTGCACTCATTTAAGCCCTCTATGGATACTTAGTTTAAATGAGTTTCCCTTTTGCTGACGAGAAACTTATCGGCAGCAATTAGAGTGAGGCCTTTTCATTAATTTAATGGTCAGTTTAGTATTTTTAAATTGTTTTGTGGAGCTTCAGTAGGCTAGTGTTGAAACTGCAAGGGCTTAAAAAGCTTAACGGTTTAAAACGCCCATGGAAATTAACTGTATAAATAAACCAGGATTTAAAATAACAGTTCGTTAAAAGCCATTATAGTATTGTTTCTAGAAGCTCTCTTTTTTTCAATCCGTTGAACATTTATTTAACCCTTGAACCAATGTTTTTTATTCTTTTGCATTATAAATTCTATTTTTGAAAGACAAGAACATGTGTTCGATAAATTAGATCCATAATTTCGAGATTATCTATCTCACCGATAATGTGATAATGGGCTTAATAAAGTAAAATGTTAACTTGTATCTAATAAATGATTAATTTTGTTCTTTTATTTGTACTCACGGAACAATAGCAATGTCAGAGGAATAGAAACTTCTTAGATTGAAGCCATTAAGGACAACGATTTGAATATTCTTAGGAACATTAACATGAGAAGGTGTTGAAACCTTGCTAATGATACACTTATTGTCCCTTATAATACAGTCGTTGTTTTGAAATGCCAGGCACTTTTAATTTGAGTTACTTCTCGTCATTTGAATGACGAACGTGTAGTGTATTCAGTGTACATCTTAACCATTCTTCATCATATTAACTTGATAACGTTCATTGTTATTGAATGATAAATATGTAGTACATTGCATATTGTACATACGCAAGAAAAGGCAGACCCTAAACTATTAAATAAACCACTGCAGGTGAGTACAGGTATCAGGTAAAAGAAGGTCTAGGTTTCCAATATGTCCTCAGCATTCGTTGCAGTTTCTGCTTTCAAAAACAAGCAGACAAGGAGGATTGTAACAACATGTGTAAGCGTTTATCATTGGCCAGTCTTCCAGTTTGGAATTTTTCGGACTTTTTTTTTCACCATATATCCCAATGAGGAGAAATTAACTTTAAAAGTCCTCTTAGAAGACACCTTCCTTCATCATTCTTCAGTGAGCTATTAGTGGCATACATCAGCGGAACACAATCCACTGAGATATACAAAGAAGAAACGACAAGAAAAAGAAGTTGTCGAACTATTATTATTAAGAAAGTAATTTTAGAAATTAAACTTGTAATTAAGAATTGAGAAATAAAGGTGTTAGAACAGGAATATCCAGAAAACACATTATCAAACATGTATTAACTATTAATTAACTATCTATTAATTTCAAACCCACTTTTCCTATATCGACTTTTATTTTTGACCTATTATTTAAATTTCCGTATTTTATTGCTTTATAATGCACAATTTAAAAAGATATAAGAGGTACTTCTCTGACAAATATGAGGGAAAAAACGTAAACAACGAAAAGTTAACAATGGAATAAATTAATCAGTGTATTTCAACAATGTAATAAGTATAATAAAAATAAATAAATAGCTTTTTATAATAAGTGCTTATACACAAATATCTATCATAGGCATGGAAATTAATCCACGCTGTTAGAATCTATCGACAGCACTAATTACTTTCAGTTTCTAAGTACACCAATACATTTGAAATATTTCCCTTGCATTTATTCTGCTCCACGGTTAAATAAATCCACTTTTCTTGATTTCACAGCAGTCGACTTCCTCCATTTCACAGTTATTTATCAAACAGTTACAGTTAACTATTTACTTCCGCAACGTTGGAAAATCTTCGGAAGGAACCAAACGCGAAAACTGTTTTCTAAAACCATTTGAGAAACCATAAATTCTAAAATTGTCTTTCTTCTTGTTCGATAAAAACCATTCGAGAAAAAGATCTTTGTCTTAACTTTTAATTTTATTTCGTACCGAGCTCAACAAATTGTGAGTTACTACACATCGATAACAAACTGGCTCACTGTATCGATATCGTTTTTATATTATTATTTTTTCACCCTGCTGGCCGATAGAGGGCGCTTTTCTTTTTCTTTTTGATTTTTTTCTTTGTTTCCCATAGAGGAAACAGCGATTGTTTTAAATGCTAATCGATGACAAAAACGATACTGTGTCGGAAATTGGGGATTAGGCTGCAATCTAGACCTGCAGTCATTTTAAGCCCTAGTGGATATACTTAGTTTAAATGAGTTTCGTTTTTTGCTGACGAGAAAACTTATCGGTAAAGTAAATTAGAGTGAGGCTTTTCATTAATTTAATGGTCAGTTTAGTATTTTTAAATTGTTTTGTGGAGCTTCGGTAGCCTAGTGCTGAAACTGCAAGGGCTTAAAAAGCTTAACGGTTTAAAACGTCATGGAAATTAAACTTCGATAAATAAAGCAGTTCCTTAAAAGTTAATTACATGTTACTGATTTTGAAAACTCTCATTTTCAATCAGTTGAACATTTATTTAACCATTTGAACCAATGGTTCTTATTTAATTCTTTTGCTCTATAAATTCTCTTTTGGAAGACGTGCTGGTTAAGTTAGAAAACGTGTTCGGTAAGTTAGGATCCGTAATTGAGTTATCTATTCACTGATAATAAATATGATTATGGGCTTATTAAAGTTAAAATGTTAGATTGTATTCAATAGATAATTAGTCGCACATTATTATTATTTTTTTTAACACTTACAGAACAATAACCATTTCGAGGAACAGTTTTGTTTGTTTCTTTGAAGCTAATTACGGTAATTCGAAAGCTTCACACGCTTTTTAGAAGCTGATTAGACTGGGGACCTACATGTTTAACG